>JZKD02S1978374.1:156155-169462 GCA_000966675.3 Picea glauca | reverse complement strand
TTTAGATTTCATGGAACATTGCACTTTTTACTATTGGGAATTGTTGATTTGGAAAATTTCTTTTGCATTTGGTGAAGAATTTGGGAAAACTCCATTTCCTATTAAAATTGTTCTAAGTTTTTTTATTCAAAGATTGTTTTTCTCTGTCTACCATGCTTTGGAAATTTCCTATGCATATCTCCCCTCATTGGTCTCTGTGCAAACTACTATGCATTTTTCCTATTGGTATGCAATTGGGGCTTTCAAAATGGTTTGGGTATTCTTGTTGTAATTCATATTTTGGTGTCTATTCATTTGATGTTCTTTTGGGTGTTTCATTTTTATACCCATATCCTCTCATTAGTCTTAATGGCAGATGTATTCTAAGCTACATATGGATTCCTGAAATATTAGTGCAAGGGAGACTCATCCCTAAACACTAGCAAGAACAACCCCATCAACACGCTATCTAAGTTCAACTTCATGCCTCATGGTTGATATTTCTTTGGTCACATACCCACTAAATGTTGCTTTATATTTCTTGGCTACTTCTAAGTACCAAACCCTTAGATAAGCTAGAACTACCATTCACATATTGAATTCCTTTATTTTTTATATTTCCCTCCATCAGTCTATTTTGAGCTATATCTTTTATCCTTAAAGTATCAAAGAAATAATTCTTTGCATATTTGGACTCACAACTCATACTCAACAATTTAGTCACTAGAGTGATGTTTCTAGATTAATGTTTAACAATATCAGGAACCCATTGTGAACTAGTCATTGAAGACCTATATCAAATTCATTTTATGGTTGAGAATCCTAAATTAAGGAACTTGGGGGCCATTTAAGTTGAATAAATAACATTCACATGTGTTGGTGCAATTATTTTCATAATATATTACCAAACATAAATTATCGACCGAGATTCGTAATCAATAGAGTTGATGCACTATATGTGTCGATAACAGATAGGTTCCTATTTCGGTTTAGTATATCTTAGATAAGAAAACCATTTAGAAACCAACACATAGTTATAAAAATAACAATCTTCACACAATTCAAAAGATAGAAAGTAAAGCTCATAAAATAAATATGATTCAAACTCTTTTTGAGGTGACTAGTCTATTCATTATAGGATCATGAAGTAGAAATATGAACTTTGACTCTGTTACTGCAACATCTAGACTAATAACAACTAACACTCTGCATATGATCAAAGGAAAACATCAATCCATGCTAGAGGAAATCACATGTGAAGGAAGATACTCCATTTTAGGCACATGTAGGGTGAGAGATGGAGGTCTTGATTGTGCATGTGTTTGCAAGGTGTAACCTAATTAATTCGGGAAGAAACTCTAGGTATGTTGAGATACTCCATTATAGGATCATGTAGGTTGAAAGATGGAGATCTTAATTATTTCTAGATTTGCAAGATAGAAACAACACTACAACATTAAATCTACCAAATGATTGTCTACACATACATACAAGGATAGCAAATATTCACTCAAGATTCTATGTTGCACTCATAAATCCATATTGCAGTTTGAGATTTTTACTAATTTTGGCAGAATCATTCCCCCTGAGCTGGAGGTCCACACGTGAAATATGGGTGAATTCTGACATGTGTTACTGCATGTAAACATTGTTCTGGACAAAACCCATGTGCTTTATTTTCGTCTAGAAGCATTCCAAAATTTTGAATTATGTTTAGTACCAAACTAGCACAGTTGGTACTTGACTAGAACAGTTGGTACTAGAATTTTGTAGACAGGGGTTTAGTACCGGATGAACATAGACATGACTATGGGTACCGAACCAACGCGATGGTAGTACCAGATGGAGCTGGTACTGGAAGAGTCACAATCTGGTATCGGATGAAGCTGGTACCAGAAGAGGCAGAGAGCTGGTATCGGATGAAGCGCAGAGCTGGTACCAGAAGAGGCGAAGAGCTAGTACTGGATGAAGATGGTACCGAATGAAGCGCAGAGCTAGTACCAGATGAAGCTGGTACCGGAAGAGGCGGAGAGATAGTACTGGATGAGGCTGGTACCAGATGAAGCACAGAGATGGTACCAGATGAAGCTGGTACCGGAAGAGGCAGAGAGCTAGTACTGGATGAAGCTGGTACAGGATGAAGCACAGAGCTAGTATCGGAAGAGGAAGAGAGCTGGTACCAGATGAAGCACAGAGTTGGTACCAGAATAGGCATTTTTTGCAGTATCGGATCAGTGGAGTATCGAATGGATCTACTTAAGAGTCAAAGTAGTTAGGAGCATAAATAATCAACCATTTAATCTAATTTAATAAAGAAAATCAAGCAAAGCATCCTTTAACATAGTTTACCTCTCTATGCACATGGACAAGGTCACAAAGTAGGTTTGTGGAGGAAATAGACAACATATTCACATGTGAGAGGTAAAATTGACTTAGAGAGAGGATAATATAGTGTAATAAAGGTGTCAAAATGGAGACTCAACAACATGTTGTGCATTGTTGTCAATGGTTTAAGAATTGTATCTAGGAATGACAAACTCATTTGGGTTTTAAGGGACATTCTCCTATAGAAGGATATTATTCCTTAAAATTGTTGGGTCAACATGAATGATAATTGGGGGGAATGATCAACAACTAGTTTGGAGCTCACATCCTAAATAACAAGGTAAATGTATTGATTTCTTTCATTTTTCATAGTTTGGGGTTTGAAAAACAAGAAATTGCTTTCTTTTTTTCCTCGAAAAAAAGCGTAATTCTATTCATCCAGAGAGAACCAAATTACATTCTATAGGTGCATCTAGAACATGCGTAGATAGATCCCAAGGGGAAATATAGATGGCAAAGATGCCATAAAGAAAATGAAGAAAGACTAACTCATAATGATCCCCAAACTGGGTTGGTGAAGACCCCGCACTAGAGAACCCGTGAGATGAAAAACTCCAAAAAAGCACTCCCAACAGACCCAAGAGGTCACAGGGACCATGTCAGAGAGGTATGTAAACCTAAGATAAGAAAGACCAAAAACCATTCAATCGATCGAGACCTAGACCAACAAGTGATTAGAAACTGTACGCCCTCCCAATAGGACCTCAAGGTGCCAACACACAACACTACACGCCCAAGATAGGACCTCAAAGCTCTGGCACAAACCATATCAGTGGAAGAAAGGACATCAATAACCGCCAAAAGGATTCAGTTCATGAGCATACATCAAACCCTGAACAACCGAAGAAACCCGAGAGCGGAACCACAGAAAAAGAGTAGAAAAAGAGGATTCACCAATACTCAATCCCAGATCCATACTCCCACTAACAATGAACCACCTACCTCACCAGAAAACCACAGATCTGAAAAAATAATCCTAGACGACGCCCCTCAAATGCACCACAAGCAATATGCATACTGAAACTGAAGAAGAAAATGGATCCAGGGACGGATCTGGGCGCCAAGCCCCAAAATGAGAAAACAAAAGGCGCGTGAAAACACAACATCCCTAGAAGGAGATGTCGCTAGAACCCACACACTGTCATCAACAAAAGAGCCTAATCCGTGCGTGGAAAAAAAGTGAAGGGGAAAGGAACCTCTCTTGGATAATTCGGGCATAAGAGACTCTAGAATGGAGAGAGATGTCGGGGGGAAAGAACATCCAGGAGAGGGAGGCCACAGGATAAGTCACTCAAGCCGTAGGAGAGAAAGTGCAAGTGGTCTGCGCTTAGGGAAACCCTATCCGTTGTTGTAACAAATATTGAAATTTTGGCTTTCGGTAACTTAGGAGAGAAAAAAAATTATAGTGTTTAACCACCGAAAGTGTATATGTGATAAAACGGCCATTTGTCTATCACACGCATCACTGAATGTTCTCTACCTGTCATCTTCAGTCAAATAACATTGAAATCAGCCCCAAATGCCACAGTAGTATAACAGTCACAAGCCAACTCATGAAAAATCCAAAGACAGGGTTCACATGAGAATCAAAGAAATGTACCATGTGTTCGAGCATTGAGTCACAAGGAGAATGAATGGAATCATTGGCAATGGAATGACTGCATACATCGAGCATTAAGGGACATGGAGAAAAATCTCACGAGTCCAGGACGTTTGGCTGTTGGGGATTTGGTCGACGTAGATATTTTAATAAGTACAACCCTGATCCCCAAATTCACTAAAGTATTAAAGAATAATCCAGGTTAATCAAAGATTAATAAATATTAACATTAATAAATCTCATCACAATTTCGCGATTCGGGATTTCTTGCGTCAAGCATTATTGAAGTCCCGACACTTAAATCTATGAAAGGTTAAAGATTAATTGCTAATCATGATTAATTAAGAGATTAAGACAAATGATTATTGTCTAATTAATCCCATCATGATTCGGGATTCCTTGCATGTCATAACTCTTGAAGACATGATACCCAAAACCATGAAACCCGAAAACTCGAAATCGGGACTCCAGTCATATGCAAAAATGCTTTAGAAAAACACAATTTTCTCAATCGTGGAGAGGCCATTTTCTGCGTTCGAATAGTCAATAAACATACAAAAATCCTAATATTTCCAGTGGTTTCTTCAGAATTTCATTTGGATCTTGGGAAGGAAGTCAAAATTCCCTCGAAAGAAGAGGTTCATTTTCAAACATGTGATGTTTTTTTACTGTGTTGAGTCATCATTTTCAAATGATGATTCTGAGTGACTGGAGTATCATTTTGAGAAACAATTGGAGGATTTTGTGCCTAACACATCATAGATAATTAACCTCTCTCATTTTTCCTACAGGTGTCACATATTGGGAGAATCAAATCCATCTCCAAGCCCTAATTTTTGGATTTCATATTTTCCTGTTTTGACACATGTTTGCTAAATGCAGATTTGGGGCAAATGAAAATGGATCTTAGGAAACTGAGAGAGATTTTTTTCAGAATAAACAGATTCATAGAATGCTCTTTCAGAATATACAAAAATGTCGCGATTCAAGAGATACAGAGCCATAACCGCAACCCCAGTTTTCAGTAGTTTGGCCCATTTTCTATGGCAGAAAGTTTCAAGAAATGGTTGTAACTGTTGTTATCTTTTAGATTAGAGAGGATTTCAACCTCAATACATATATGAGGCATATTTGTAAAATGGATAACAGGGAGGGGGGGGGAGACAGAGGAGTAGTACTCCTAGGATGTAGCTTTCATTTTTAGTTTAATTTGCAGAAGCATGGTTTATCCATATCAGAGATTCTTGTGATGTTGCTTGCAGAGTTTGTCCATTTTCTTAGTTTCAATATCACTCCATCTATATTTTATTCTCAATTTTTAACTGTTTTAAAATATAATTCATCCTCTGTTAGATGCTCTGTTGCAGACTAGTTATAGGTTGTTTCTTGCAGAGATCAAGGTTCATAATTCATCCTTTGCTAGACGCTTTGTCCCAACCATATCTTTCCACTAATTTATGATTGGAATTCACTCATCACTAAGTGATCCTTGTGTATTGATATGTTTTCTCTTTATTCTGCTGCCATACTTTTATAAATCCTTCTCTTCGTAATCAGCTTCTATCTCACCTCTGCTCCATGGATTTCCATTTCCAAAACACTCTTATTATTTGCTTGATCATTTGACTCCATGCCCAATGGACTACCTCCTGGTCCAACCCATCAACCCTAAAAACCTTAAAGCATTTTGTTACCCACAGATCTGCCTGTTGTTAGGCTTATTGGATATCCTATCGTGACATATATTTGATAGATCCCTCTCGGGTTGGAAGGGGCAACTTCTAATCAAAAGTGGTTCATGGTTATCTCGTAATTTACTTGAACGCAACCCAAGTCAAGTTATGAGTGATAACTTACTTTTTCATTTAAAATGTGCTAAGGCTTGACTCTATTACAACCTAGAACCAACTCTTGCGACAACATTTCCTGGTGCCGTTGCCAGGGAATGAAGGAACGAAGCTATATTTCATGGGATACGACAAAATTTTAGATCTATTCCTTGATGGTGAACAAGGGATAGGAATTCAATTGGTTGTGATCATTCACCTGGCGACTCCTTGGTTCAAAGACTCTACATGATTCATTGGCTACTCCACTGGTCTCAAAATGTTGGTTTCGTTCGCTACTCGGATTGCTGCAAGGTTTGCTCCTATGGACTTTACAAATGTTTATGTTTTTCCAAACATTGTTCTAGACATTAAAGTTTGGGAAGATGTCCTTCCTAAATTTGGAGAATATGCGAACGACAATCCTGCTCAACACTTGTTTTAATTCCACAAGCTCATGGATGAATTAAATATACATCATGAAGATGTCCTCATGAAACTATTTATGTTTTCGTTGGAAAGAGATGCTAGACTCTGGTATAAATCTTTACCTCATTCTAGTATTCCTTCATTGAAAGATTTTCACATACTTTTTCATCGGCATTGTAAAAGAATCTATTCAGCTGAAATACTTTTTGAAGATTGTTGTAATATAAAATTCATAAGACAAACAAATCAAACACATATTCTTGAAGAGGAGGAAGGAATATCAGAAATTTCTCAAGTCGATGAAGATAATAAGTATGAAGAAGAGTTCGCTGATAAAAAAGTAGGATATGATAGCTCTTGTGATCACATTCAGGAAGAAGATATTCAACATCATGGTCAACCTGCAGAAGAGAAAGAAAACAATAGTTGCTTGATCCAGAAATTGCGCAGGCCACCTCCTCCTTTAATAGAAGAAGAGATAGATATGCTCTTGAACAGTCATGTTGCAACCCCTGCTTACATAGATCTGCAACATCCACACAGTCTTGAAGATCTTGTAGACTCTGTTTTGTTTCATGAAAAAGAGGTGGTTGTCATGTTTAACCATCCTAAAGATTGTTTGGTGTTTGAGAATGATTTAGATTTTGATGTAAAGGCTACTAATGATGAAGAAGACAATGATATTTTTAAAAATCTGTTTCAAGATCAGATTGTTGATTTTTCAATGCAAAAACCTTCAAGATTTTATTCTGATTTTTCAGTATTCAATAAATATTGTGATGATGAAGAGGATTTTAAATATTTGTTGTCTAATGAAATTTCATCAAATCCTATTTATCAACTAAGAGATGATCAGAAAAGTATGAATGCTATGGTTGAAAATAGATATGAATCTATTGTTCAAGAGTCGAATGAAGAACCTTTTAACTTTGATACATCCTCTAAAGATATCATTGTTTGAGAGAGTGATTGGAAATTTTTTCATGATGCACATTTTCAGATTCATTTTTTATTTGATCATTATCAAGACAGTAGTGTAGGGAGTGAAGAACATGTCTCTTCTTCTATCTTAAACATTGTCAGTTGTAATAGGCCATCATATCATAGTGATGAATTCAGATTACAGGGATATGATGAAAGAGAGAAGACAGGTTCAGATCAACAGTTGATCATGCACGTTTCCCCAACAAATATTGAGCAGTCCACATTTAATATTCAGATCAGTAAAGGTAGCAACCAACAACATTTCAGTCAATTGGAACAACAACAAAATGAGGTATTTCTATGTGACTTTTATGATCCAGTAGCAGTTTATATGGAGTCAAAATGGGGGACTGAATTTTTTTATTTCTGACTTCTTGAAGTCTGAATTTCAAAACTGTAAGTACCTTCTCCCAGGACATGTTTTGAAATTTGCAACTGCTCCTGTCATCCTTTTGCTCAAATATGGAAGTATAATTAAGTTTTTTAGTCAGATACTCGCTTGGTTGATTTGGAAGTTTTCCTATACTTGAACAAAGCAGTGATATCGGTTAGAGTAGGTGATGTATATAAATAAGATTGACTTTGAGCACTAGAGTACAATAGTGGTTTTCAGTATGTTTTCGGTTTAGTTTGGAATCCAGTATGGTTTTGTTTTAAAGCATTATGACTCCATAGCCCAATGAATGCATAAGCAGTTTTTTGTTTCGAAAGGGTGCAAGCAAAGTTACAGGGTTCAGTGTTTGATAAAGATGATCTCAAGTCGCCCAATGGATGAAGGCACGTGGTCTACTATTCTTGGCACTTTGCAGGAAAGCACCATCCCTAGATGGAGCCTCTGTTGTAACAAATATTGAAATTTTGGCTTTCGGTAACTTAGGAGAGAAAAACATTCATAGTGTTTAACCATCGAAAGTGTAGATGTGAGAAAACCACCATTTGTCTTTCACGTGCATCACTAAATTTTTTCTACCTGTCATTTTCATTCAAATAACATTGAAATCAGCACCAAATGCCACAGCAGTATAACAGTCACAAGCCAACTCACGAAAAATCCAAAGACAGGGTTCACATGAGAATCAAAGAAATCTACCATATGTTCGAGCATTGAGTCACAAGGAGAATGAATGTAAGCATTGGTAGTGGAACGACCACATACACCGAGCATTAATCCACATGGAGAAAAATCTCACGAGTCTAGGATTTTTGGTCGTCAGGGATTTGGCCGATGTAGATATTTTAATAACTACAACCCCGATCCCCGAATTCACTAAAGTATTAAAGGATAAGTTGGGTTAATTAAAGATTAATAAATATTAACGTTAATAATTCTCATCGCAATTTCGTGATTTCTCGCATCAAGCATTATCGAAGTCCCGACACTTAAATCTATGAAAGGTTAAAGATTAATTGCTAATCGTGATTAATTAAGAGATTAAGACAAATGATTATTTTCTAATTAATCCCATCATGATTCAGGATTCTTTACATGTCATAACTCTTGAAGACATGATACCCAAAACCCCAAAACCCCAAAACCCAAAATTGGGACTCTAGTCATATGCAAAACGGCTTTAGAAAAACACAATTTTTGCAGCCATGGAGAGGTTGTTTTCCGCGTTCGAATAGTCGATCGACATCTACAAATACTAATATTTCCAGTGGTGTCTTCAGAATTTCATTTGGAGCTTGGGAAGGCATTTAAAATTCCCCCGAAAGATGAGGTTCGTTTTCAAAAATGTGGTGTGTTTTACTATGTTGAGTCATCATTTTCAAATGATGATTCTGAGCGACTAGAGTATCATTTTGAGAAACGGTTGGAGGATTTTGTGCCTAAAACATCAGAGATAATTAAAAACTCTCATTTTTTCTACAGGTATCACATATTGGGAGAATCAAATCCATCCCCGAGCCCTAATTTTCGGATTTCATATTTTCATGTTTTGACACATGTTTGTTAAATGCAGATTTGGGGAAAATGAAAACGAATCTCAGGAAATTGAGAGAGGTTTTTTCTCAGAATAAACATATGCACAAAATCCTCTTTCAGTTTATACACAACTATCGTGATTCGAGAGATACAAATCCATAACCACAACCCTATTGTTTTGGCCCATTTTCTATGGCAGAAAGTTTCAAGAATTGGTTGTAACTGTTGTTATCTTTTAGATTAGAGAGGATTTCGACCTCAATACATATATGAGACATATTTTTAAAATGGATAAAGGGGGGGAGACAGAGGAGTAGTACTCCTGGGCTATATTTTTCATTTTCAGTTTAATAAAAGATTGCAGAAGCATGTTTTATCCATATCAGAGATTCCTGTGATGTTGCTTGTAGAGTTTGTCCATTTTCTTAGTTTCAATATCACTCCATCTATATTTTCTTCTCGATTTGTAATTTTTTTGTAATAGAATTCATCCTCTGTTAGATTCTCTGTTCAAAACTAGCTATAGGTTGTTTCTTACAGAGATCAAGGTTCAGAATTCATCCTTTTCTAGATGCTCTGTCCCAACCATCTATTTCCAATGATTTAGGCTTGGAATCCACTCATCACTAAGTGCTCCTTGTGTATTGATATGTTTTCTCTTTATTCCGCTACCATACTTTTATAAATCCTTCTCTTTGTAATCAACTTCTATCTCACCTCTGCTCCATGGATTTCCATTTCCAAAACACTCTTATTATTTTCTTGATCATTTGACTCCATGCCTAATGGACTACCTCCTAGTCCAACCCATCAACCCTAAAAACCTCAAAACTTTTTGTCACCCACAGATCTACCCGTTGTTAAGCTTATTGGATACCCTATCGTGACATATATTCGAGAGATCCCTCTCAGGTTGGAAGGGCCAGCTTCTAATCAAAAGTGGTTCATGGTTATCTCGAAATTTACTTGCACGCAACCCAAGTCAAGTTCTGAGTGATAACTTATTTTTTCATTTAAAATGTGCTAAGGCTTGGCTCTATTACAGCCTACAACCAACTCTTGCGACAACAACCACAACACCAAGAAATTGTTTGCATGCATGTATTTAATTAATGTCTTGGTGTTTTATAGGTCTTCGCTATCTACCCTATAGTTTTGTGTATGGTGTTGTTGTGAATATCATTATCATTGGTTAGTACACTTCATTGCATGGAATAAACATATGATATAATCATTGTAACAACAAATTGATTGATACAAAGAGTTGATTTATGTTGTTGAAGTAACTTTGTGTCAAGGCTTGTTGAATGTTTATGTCAGTGAATATATTCATTTTTTATATCTAGAAAATTGTAAATAATTACTATATAATTCTAATTAATATCTTATTTGTTTATTCCTAAAAAAATGTAAATAATTATTATTAGTTATTATAACTTTTATTATTATAGAAATGATGTTTTATTTCTTATTCTCTTTCTTTCCAATTTTTTTTTTATTATATTGCAAAGAAATTTCCTTATATTGGGTTAGCCTCATTATTGGTTTTAGCCTCATTGGCTTTGTCATAGTACTAACTAAGTAAAAATTGTTTAGTTATTATAACTTTTTATTCTTGTACAAGATGTTTTATTTCTTGTTTTCTTCTTTCCAATAATTTCTTTATTATAATGCAAAGGAAATATCCTTATATGGGTTGGCCTCATTATTGGTTTTGTCATAGAGTACTACTTAAGAAATTGTTACATCCACGAATCAAAATTAATGCTTAATTTGAACTCTTCCTTGTCTTTTGTGGATAAATACTTAAGTCCTTTTATTTTAGTTGTATTGCAACCCTATCTGAGATGATTTTTTATTCATGTAGGCCTGGAGCACCAACTAATGTTATATAATTGGGTTGGATTAGTGATTTAAATATCTTGTTATTCCCATATTGGTAATTACAATGAGAATTTTGCTCACTTTTAGATCGACCTCTATGTACACTATTGTGTAGTTGCTTTAGGTATGCTTATTATAATTGTCATTGAATTGGAGATTGAGATGGCCAATGTGATTCATATGATCCATGAAAGGGATTTATAGGGACTTACGCATTTGATGTAGTTGGCTAACATTGTTGTTACCATTGGCAAAGGTAAGATGCATACTTTTCTTCTTCTTTTTATCAGGGACTTATGCATTTGATGTAGTTGGAAACATTGTTGTTACCATTGGCAAAGGTAAAATGCATATCTTTCTTCTTCCTTGAGTGGATGTATGATTTTATATGTTTTTTTCCAAACTTACCTTATGATTAAGGATCTAAAATAAAATGATCACCAAAATTTTCAAATATTTATTGTTGGTTGAGCTACATTAGTATCATTTGCATTGTTTTGTATCCTTTGTTAACAATGTTGTAATTTAAATTGTGGATTTTTTTATTTTGAAAGTGTCTTTATTTTAAGTAGTTGGGGTTATATTTTATTATTATAATGAGAAATTTGGTCATTTTGACTAATATCATGAGAGATAGGTTATGAGTAATGATTTACTCTACATAGATCATCCCAAAAATGATATCTCATATATTGCACTATGGAAGGAGACAATCATCCACACTAATCATAAGTCTCTATAGTTCATACAGAGACAGGGGAAGTTGTTGAACGACCACAATCAAAAGTGGTACACATACTTACAACAGTTTTATCTCAACATCAAGTATAAAACAGGTAGCACAAATGGCCACCCACCTATTCCACCTGGCTCCTCTTGAAATTTTTTAGTTTAACACGTTTTTATGTAATTCTTTATAATTGCAGGTTCTACACTTCTTGGGTTGTATGAATCCCTACACAACTTCCAAGTGGGTATTGGTGGATTCCCACCTAATCAAACTGGATTATTTTGGAATTTTTCATGTCAGTACATATTTATGTACTTCTAGGGTCATTTTGGGGCCCTAAATAGTGTTCTTTTGGCTTGCCAATCAAACTGTAGATAGAGTGAGAGTTTGATGAAATATGTGTATTTCTCAAAAATACCTTTCCAATGAGCTATCACACACCTAAAATGAATGTCGTATGCAAAAGTTACGACCCTGGGAAGTTGAGGAACCAACTTACCCATAGGGGCCCACATAACTTTTGGCGTTTCATCTCCTAGGGTTAGGTATTTGGATGTCTAGGGTTTTGGAATTCATGAGTAATTTTAAAAAGGCCTCTGGAGCCTCATTGTAATTGTTCTACTCAGACATATACGTGTAGCAGACACATGTCTTCTCAGAGATAGCTACCACCATTCGAGCAAGTTGTTTTCAATTCTGCAGTTTTACAGTTTCAACCTGTTTTATTTATTCAATAGAATTTATTGTTCACTGGATATCTATTTTTTTTTCTCTGTATCTCTATGTTATTATATTCATTATGTTATTCCTTTCATTCCACTCATAAATCTGGATCAAAGAATTCAAAGAAAAAAGATCAGTTTGGTCAACCAAGAAGAAGTTCACATCAACGGAACTTTCCATCTCAGAGTGGAAATAAGCTAGTAGAGAAGATAAGAGAAAGAGAAGATGGACCAAATAAAATACCTATGCAATGTTGGGGTTGTGGATAACCACACCTATTTAGGGATTGTCCTCATAGGAAACAATATAACAGGAGAGTTTATCACATACAAGAAGTTGTTGTTGGATTACTGAGAGGGGCAGTGAATCGGTAATAGAAAAATTCAAGCCTTTTTAACCACAATATGCAAGTGTTATATCAATGTAGCATTATCATCCAATAGTTGCAGAGTAAATAAACAATGAACAAATGAGAAATCATACACATACACAGTACACCATTGTTTTTATGTGGAAACCCAAAGCAGGAGAAAACCACAGAATTCTTTTTCTTATATGTATTTAAGAATCACATTCATTGGAAGAACCAACTTCCTTTGTTTTCCAGCTACAACTGGAAGGAGGCTCCAACCCTGTAGTTTCTCAAGCTACAATCTGAGGGAATCTCCAAGTCCCCAATTCTCTGGATACAACCAGAAGGAGGCTACAACCCCCTAAGTTCTTCGGCTACAACTGGAAGGTGTCTACAACCACTTGTCCTTGCCCCATCCAACCTCCCTTCCGTATAAGTAGAATGATGGAACCACTTTCACACTATCACTATGAGATATACTGCTGTAA
>JZKD02S1978374.1:138854-150363 GCA_000966675.3 Picea glauca | reverse complement strand
TATGAATACATCAATCAAGTGCTCATCTGGAATATCGGTTACCTTTATATTCAATCTTTGGAATTTCTCAATGTGCTCGATAACTGAACCCTTTTGCTTGAGATTTATCAATTGGATAAAGAAGGCATTGCTCCTTGTATCCTCATAGTGTGCTATCATTTCTTCCGTGAAAATTGTCCAAGTGACGAGTGATTTGCGATAACAAATTCATCGATACCATACAAATTGATTAGGTTCTAAATATAAAGAAGTAATTCGTACCTTTTGTGTATGTGGCACATTATGTTTTTCAAAGAATTGCTCCATCTGAAGTATCCATGTGATTGGGTCCTTGCCATCAAAATTCCTCATATCAATCTTGGGAACGTGGTTGGTCTTCAACCCAAAGTTGGATTTTCTCCATTCTTGATTCACCTTCCTTGTGTCCTCATCATGAATTTCATGGGATGCATTTTCACTTTTAGGTGTCTTCTCTGTTATGAAATTTTTCAATACTTCCATGATCTCCTCTTTTAAACCATCCATATTTGCCTCCAACTTAGCTTCCATCTCTTGTAGTTAATATTTTGTTACTATCTTCTTTTTTAAATCATTTATGTCCCTACGCATTTCTTCACCATCATCAAGAGTCCAAGTAGGATTTTCTGGAGGCTTATTTGGTGTATAAGTTCCCTTTTTGAGTGGCATGTTGGCCAAGTATCACTTTTGAACCTTGATTTTGAGGCGGTTCTGCTAGACAATCTTTCTTCTATTGTATCTCCCAAGTTTAGGCCCTTCTAGGTATGAAAATTTATTTTATGTAGTTATCTAATATTTCTTCTCTACAATGCCACAGGTCTGATCAAAATTGGATGTGCCAAGTGGAATTTACGGTAACTTCCCCACAAATTTTTGATTTTTTTCCTTTCCAGGAGATCTCACTTGTATAGCGTGCCTCACACAAAATAATTGATATAAACTTATGGAACGTGTACCATAAATACTAAAGATTGTCCACTATCCAATGAAACTAGTCCCACTCAATTTGGATACTCTAGGAAAAAGTTATGATTGTTTTACCTAGAACACCTTCTTGAGACTAGTCAATAGGACTAGCCAGATACCCTATCTTCCATAGGGTGTATCTACAAATTTAAGATGACCCAGAAGATAAAAAATTTACCACATATACCTTACTAATTTCTGTGAATATCCTTCGGATTTTAGGGCCTGAAACATTACAGAAATTGTTTTATAGAGAAAATTCCACAATGGCTCAGTTCAGGATGATTCCAAAACCCTATCTTGTATAGGCTGTATATCCGAAAGTATAAGGCCTCAAGAGTGGAAATTTTAACCCAACGTACCTTGATCCATCTACTAAATATCATCCAAGCCATTCCTTCTGAAATGTTGTAGAAAAATAGTTATAGAGAAAATTCCAAGGTGTCTCAGATGTAGCAGTGAAACCCCGAGACCTTGAGCTCTGATACCATATGTTAAGAACCAAATATCAGTATAGCATAGAAAAACCTTAGAAAAAGTACTCAATGCCTTGAAAAATAGATACTTTCAGATAATGAGCCTCTTTGAGGGGGAAACCTCCTTTTACCCTACTTAAATGTTCAAGTACAAGATGATTCCAAATGAAAATGTCTCCTTGGTATATATAGGAGACTAGGAGGTATAATTACAACTAATGGAATAAAGCCGACATAAATAAAATAAAATTACTAATGTAATATGCCCCAATTAAGGGGTAATGATCCAATATTAGGGCTTAACATATACATGGTCGATACATGATCTGACCGACGAGATTTCTTGAACCATATTTATTATTGGATTGACTTAGTTGATGTCGGTGATGGCTTGTTTATTCAATCATTTTGATATTTTTTACTGAATCTAAATGGTGTCATCTTTTTTCATGAGAATTTGATTCATGTTCTATTGTTTTGTGCTCATATGATCTTTTCTCTCCTGATATATGCTCCCTTGAACCACGCTCACTTTCTCCCAGACTAATCATTTTGCTTTATTCTTTTCTTATGAGTATTTTTCTTAAGTTGGTCGATGGTGTGGAACTTCAAGAATATCTTCTGCTACTTTGTATCGAGCTTGACCAAGGGTTGTTTTCTCTCTCCATTTTACTTTATTGTTTCTTTTCTTTAGTGTTATGGCTATTCTTTAAATAATTTAACTTTTTAGTTTTCTATACCTGAATTTGTCTAACTATTTTTTTTTTTATTAAATTTAAGAAAGGTTTATTTCTTATAAGTATGAATAATCAGTTTAGTCAGTTCTTGTTGGAAACTCCCTGCTATGTTTTGACAACAAGGTTCTTTTATTTTATACATGATACTTCCTTAAATGGGAACCATTAATTACTTTCTTAAATGGATTCCCTAATAATTTTCTAAGTTGGACCACTCCAGTCAGTCAAATATCTTCAACCACATAAGGCCCCGACCATGTTGTTTCCAATTTTTTGGGTTTTCCTTTTATGCGATTGTCATACAGTAAGACTAAGTCTCCCTATTTTATATCCTTTTTATTTAATTGATGATTATGGCATGATTTTTGTTGCTTCTTATGAACCTCTTGGTGATGGATCACTATTAACCTCTCTTCTTCCAGCTTGTTTAGTTGGTATAGTCGGTCACTCATGTTTTTTATCTCATCAAATTTTGATATAATTGCGACCCTGACGGAATTAATCCAAAATTGTAGCGGGATAACAACTTCTCAGTTGTAGAATATCTTGAATGTAGTCTTCCCAGTGTATATTTTGAATGTTGATCTATACACCCATAAGATTTCACGAATCTTATCATGCCAGTCATCTTTGTTTATGCTGCATATCTTTGTAAGTCCCTTGTGTAATTTTTTATTAAAAGATTTGAATCCCCTCTTTGCTTGTGGGTGATAGGTTGTCATTTTTCTATGGTCGATTAAATTTTTTTCCAATAGAACTTTAATTGTTTCATTCACAAAGTGAGTTCCCTAGTGATTGATTAGTGTCATAAGATAGCCAAACCTTGTAATTATATTCTTGTATACGAATTTAGCTGCTACCTCTTTGGTACGAGATTCGACTTGCTCAACTTCTTCCCACTTGGTCACATACTCGACCATGGTAATGATGTACCTGGAACCATTTCTTATTTCCCTCTATGGAAATGGCCCGATGAAGTCGATGGCCCAGATTTCAAAATATCGATTAGACTTTATTGAAATTAGTGGCATTTTGTTGTTTCGCAAAGGTCATCCAAGCCTCTGAAAACTATCACAATGTTTTACTTGATCCTGACAACGTTTATGCATAGTCGGCCACCTCAAGCCTGCTTGTAGTACCTTCCTGGCTATTGTGTCAGCCTGAAAATTTCCTCTGATTGCTCCTGCATGGGCTCCATTGATGATATCTTCCCATTCATGTTTTTTCATGCATATTATTATAACTTCATCCATTCCCATTTTGTATAAGTATCTATTAATGATTGTGAATGATGAGAATTTCATGGGTAGAACTTTCTTTTTGATTGTTTGGAGGTCCTCTGAGGCCTTTCCTTCTTCTAATAAATTGGAAATATATCCTAAATATTTAGGTGCAGCTTCAACTCTGAATAAGTGTGTGCCTGGAAGGTCATCATTCATGCCTGTCAGATCTTCTCCTATTTCCAATTGTGAAAGGTGATCAGGTTGGACATTCTTTTTCTCTGGTCGTATGATTACATCAAATTCAAATTCCTAAAATAATAGCAACCATCGAAAAATAGTGCCTTGATGAACTGATTTATTGAATAAGTTTTTCAATGCTTGATGGTCTGTAAAAAATGTAAAGGGATTTGCAAGTAAATAGTGACAAAACTTTTGTAGAGAGAAAATCATTGATAGGGCTTCCCTTTCCGTATATGAATAGTTTATTTATGCTTTTTTCAGTTTCTGAATTGCATATGCATTTAGGTGATACATTGTTTCATTGTATGGATGAGCTAAAAATGACCCGACATCTACATTGGATGCATCAACAAGGACATGAAATATTCTCAACTAGTCTAGAAATTTGAGAATGGGTGCTTCGACCAACTTCTTCTCTAAAAATGTCAAGGCTTCATGGCATTCTTGGATCCATTTGAACTCAACATATTTTTGTTAAATCTCATCCACTGGGAAGGTGATGTCCAAGTAGTGGCATATAAACTTCCTATAATAGCGAGTATGACCCAACACAATTTTTATCTATTTTTTATTCATGAGTGGTTTTAGATCAAGGATAATATTAATATTATCCATGTCGAACTTTACCCCATATTTACATACCACATGTCTTAGTAGGATTCTAATAAGTGTGGAAAATATGCATTTTCTGATGTTTAATGATAGTTGAATCTGTCTGCAGTGTTCTAGCATAAGTCGAAGCCATTGTATGTGTTTTTTTAATAGACTATAATTTGTACATTCGTTGAAGTATACAACCATGGTTTTGTAGATATACTCTTGAAATTATTTGACCACTATTATTGGAAAAACTACTGGTGCATTCTTCAATCTGAATGGAATTACTTTGTAGGAAAAAGATCCAAATTCCTACACAAATGTTGTTTTTTCTTGATCTTGTTTTTCTATTGGTACCAGGTTATATCCTGAGAATCTGTCAGTTAATGAGTAGAATTCATGACCAACGAATTCATTTATGATTTTGTCAGCAAAACAGGTGGGGAATGGATCT
This sequence comes from Picea glauca, assembly GCA_000966675.3. NCBI lineage: Eukaryota > Viridiplantae > Streptophyta > Pinopsida > Pinales > Pinaceae > Picea > Picea glauca. Next base: position 145,652 of record JZKD02S1978374.1, on the reverse strand, counting down.
GTCACTATCTGTTTGTTGAGTCCCCAGAAATCGACACAAATTATTAATTTATTTGGATCATGTTTCTTTGGTTGCACCACCATGGGACATTCCCATTCTTCCTTATTGATAGGATAAATAATGCTTTCTTGTAGAATTCCTTCAATCTATTTTTGAAAGATCGTTTTATATTTATGCGCTAACTTGTATGGTCATTTTTTGATTGGTTTTTCTCCTAGAATAAGTTCAATATTAATTTCACCCATTTCCTCTAAAACTCCTTTCAAATCCTTGTAGTCACATGAAAAAACATCTCGATACTCTTTTAGTATATTGACTATGTCATCCTTTTGCTTGTCATATCAATAGTCACCTATTCATACCATTTTTGGTCGACCATCATTTGATATGTCGAATTCCTTCATTTTTATTTCCATGTCCATCCATTCTAGTGGTTTTGCTTTGTCGAGATGGCATTCTCCTTCAATTTTTGTAAATCATTTTGGGAAGTCAAGTTGTTCCTAGTATTCTTTGTGTTCTTTGACTATACTTAATAATTACTTCACATGATTCTATATTGTTGGATGGCTTTTCTTCCACTGGAAGCTTTGTCCTGGCCATTTCATATTCTCCATGTCGATCCTCCATCTACTGAGGTCTTAGATTTTTATTTCTATACAATTGGTGAAGGAATTTCTAGAAATATTTTTATTTGGTGTGCTGCATATTTCAAGTGTTCCTCTACTATATTAAATTTGAAGTCTTGCACAAATTTTCTTTGGTTTCAGCCAAGTTTGAAGTGTGGTCACAAGCTTATTCAATCTTATACCATTTTCTTCGTATCTCATCTAATGTACTTGGAAACATATGAGGCCATACCCTTTCATATTTATATCCTATTCTTCGCAATTCACTTTCACAATGTTGAATATCTTCTTTTGGGTCATAGCTGATTTTGAATGTGGGAATATCTGCATCTTTGGATAATTTCTTGTCTTTGAATATCTCAATGAAGTATGTCGACAAAGTTTTCCATGCCTTTAATCAAGGGGAATGTGTTTCCCACCATATTGCATCCTTACATGTGAAATTTTCCACAAGGATTTGTGTCCTTCCTTGCTCTCCTATGGAGTTTTCTACCTCTTTGACATGAGTCGAAGAGGTATGTTGTTCATTGTATCGCAAGGGCTTGATTATCTAATTGTCGGTTGGAATAAGAGGGAATTTTTTGAGTTATTTTTTCATACAATTTTGGTACATCCTGGATTGAGTAGCACTTATTAAGATGTTTCTTTGGAATAATTTCGATAGACCAACAATCTTTCGCATGTGCTTCATAATTTTCTATTTTCCAATTTTATAAGGCAGAGTTGAAATTATGTTCGATTGATATGGGGGATTCTCTCAAAATATCTCCTTCTGTAGTCAATTCTATATAATATTTTTGTTCATTGTTTATTTGATATCAACATTTGGCTTCTTGATCTTTATCCCATGACTCCATCCATGGTTTTCATTCCTTTGGATATAGGGGATTATTTAATTTTCTCCCATTTCCTTTCAATTTAATTCTAACTCTTTCGAGGGAGATATTTTCTTTCATTCGTCGACCCCATGGATGACTGACAAGAGATGCATATGCTTCCATTCCTTTGACAAGGCCGATCACCTCAGATTTGATTGAAGTCGATATTCCCATAATTTGAGTGTCGACATTTATCAATATTCCAATTTCTTCTATTAATATTTGATCAACTAACTTAAGATAATTCAACATGGATGCTAGGTTGGGTCGGCCCATTCGTACCCATGTTTCTCGTAGTAAAATATTGAATTGCAAACCAAAATCAATGACCACCTGATTGACCATCATTCCCTCAATCTCCAAGTCAACTCATGGATCGTAATATTTTCTGTTATAAGAGAGGTGATTTGCATCCTTGGTCAGTTTCTGACCATCTTTGTATTCTTGTAGTATGTTGAGTAGCTCCAACAACCTACCTATCGAATTTTTTTCTTTGAGGAGTTGCAAAAATTCCTGGATGTTGTCTTCATTTTGACTTCTTGGATTTTGTTGATATTCTATGGAATTCCTGAAGAATTTGAGAGATTCTCTCATGGTTTTCTCTTCTTTATCTGGGTTTGGGAAGTTTTTAGCCTTCGTTCTTTGGTAATTTTATGGTGGAGTGTGAATATATCATCCTTCACCTGACCTTGTAACAATATGTAAGTTTTTGGAGCTCCTCACCTCTTCCTTAGATACTATTTGTAGTAGATTCATAGTTTTTCTTTGTATAGTTTTGTCGAGTACTATCGGGAAGTCTTCTAAAGAGTAATATCCAATGCCACATATGTTAAAAATTTCAGATCAATTCTATATTTTATAGGACAATCTGTGTTGTTGTGATCATTTTTCCAATAATTAAAATAATATGTTCATCCACGACCTCGACCTCGACCACCAAATCCACGTCAGCTTCCTCAACCTCAACCATGACCACCATAGTAATCATCTCTTAGACCATAGTTGTTTTCTTGGTCAGTTGTTTCCTTGTGGTAGATGGTTCATATACTATTCATATTTATAGTGTTTAGATGACATTTTTATGTTTGGTGATCGGAAGCTTCACATATGTGGCACCACTTTTTGTTTTTTAGATTATGTGGACAATATTTTATACAATGATCAGTTAGGAATTCACATATAATACAGTATTTATGGGCTTGTACTCAGTGGAAGTTTGTTGTTTGTGTGCACTCATTTAGGGGAAAATTATCCTTTGTGTGTTCATCCTTAGTGCATGTGGTGCACCATATTTCATTGTGTCATATAGATATATTTTTTATTGTTTGTTGAAAATGTTCTATTTTTTCCTCAAGTATATTCTTCGTTGAGGAAGTCAACAAGATATATTCATCTGAATCAACTCATTTAGCCTTATGTATCACATCTTCACAGTTGGTTATCTCGTATAAGCGTAGCGGAGATTGGATTCTTGGCAATAGCCCAGCTACATACCACTGGAATAGAAATTTATGATCGATCATCATTGGGATTTGACTTAGGATATATTTGAATCTCTTGTCACATTCTCTTACCGACTCACCTGGTCTTTGTTTGATTTATTTTATCTTTTGGGCTGCCAAATGTGTGATGTCCTGAATTTTAAAGAATGTTAAAAATTTGTTCTTTATTTCTTCCTTTGAACGCGTTTTATTTTCTATGTAGTTCATGAACCATGTTAAGGTGAGGTGGCACATCACAACTCTGAATTGATCCATTTTCATATCCTCATCTATAATATCAGTTGCATCCCAAAAATTTTCACATACAAACTAATGGAGTTTTGGGTCCTCCTCTCCTTCTTAAATGGGGATGTGGTTGAAACCCATTTTGATTTTCTTGGTAGGAATGCTCATTTTTCTTGTTGTTTGAGCTAATACTACTTTCAAATAAGTTGTTAAATATTTTGGTGTGTTTTGTTTGCGTCCGACAATGGATGGTACTCAAGGAATAGTTGTTCCTTCTTGAGTACAAAAAACACATCCTCAGTTTGAGAACTTTCATATTTATATTTGACTAATTGTTGTTCCAAAGGTTGTGTTGCTTCCATAATATAGTTAATTTATTCTCTCGAGATTAGATGTGGAAGGGGGTCAAGTCAGTGAGGTCCTTGATTTGGATAATTATATTTTTGACTTCATTTTTCTCTGGATCGAGAATCAATGCATCTCGTAGGTTTCCCTAGTCGTCCATTCTGTACCATAATCTTGCATATTGGTCGTCAATATGAAACCTTTGTTGGAGAAATTATCTTATTCGTGGATTGGTTTCCAGTGTGGGAGACATATGTAAATCGGGTCCAGATTCTTTGTAATCTATACTTTCCAGTTCGTCGACCTGTTGATGGATGTTCAGTTGTCCTTCACTAATTTTTTAGGGTGTCTCTATGGTTGTTGTTGTTTCCAAATCTGTTCGATCTATGTCTGACTAAGAATGCGCACGCACTATGTCAGTTTGACCCTCCCCAGACATATTTCTATTCGACTATTTGTTGTCCCACTGGTTACAAAGTTCTTCTCTTTTCTATTTTCTTTTATCCCATTTTGTTTTTTGGATATTCACAGATTGCTTATGGGATTGTTTCCCTCTTGACGATATTTAGACTTTGGAAACACTAATTTTTTTTTATGGCATTGTTATCAGACTAATCGGTAGGTGCGGACACTAACTGATCTCCCTAGATCCACCTAGATCTAGAACAAAACACACCAGAACATGACGTTTTCCTTAAGTTTTAAATATTGAATTTACTAACTAAAGAGAGATAGGTGACATACCATTTAAATTTTTCTTCCTCTTTCCATTTCCATCCTATCTCTAACAACCCTATCGAAGAGATCACCATGTCAACTATTGTATCTAAGTCATCAGAAGTTGAAACCATGGGCGGCAATGCCACATAATTGACCTGTGGTAGGGGTGATACCGTCTGCATATAAGAACCATTTAGGGAGGCAATCCAGTCGGGGTCAATGAATGAAAGTTGGTCAAGAGTCACAATTCTTCCATTGTGAGGGAAAGATATCACATAAAAAAGAGTGGACACAATAGCTTTTATGGCATAGACATAATCTCTCCCAAGGAGTAAAGCAAAATCCAAGGGGTCTTGGACTACCATGACAATGATAAAGATAGTTTTCCCTCTCAGAGTTACAGGAAACTGAGGAAGGGTCCCTAAAGGTTGACTAGTTCTTCTGTTAAAAGCTAACAGATTCTATGTAACCGACGCAATTGGAGGACAACCCAAAGCTTGCCAAGAAATTGAGGACAAAATACCAATAGACGAACCTTCATCTATCAACGTTTGGGGAACATCCCGACCACAAACCTGTATTGTAATTTGGAAAGAAATGTAAGAGGGAAGACAAGGTCCAGTTAGCAAACCCCAATCAAAATGGATGGCCTCATTACATGGAGGGGGTCCTATAGGAGAAGGAGGAATACCCCTCGACATGGGAGATTCTGTATCAATGAGAAAAATGTGGGCAGTATCAGGTTTACTCTCTAGCGGGAGAGTAGGATCGACCGATGGAGAGATCAGATTGACCACTTGAGTTTCATTCTCCAAGGAGAGAATGGGGTCGACAAATGGAAATGAATCGATCACTTAGGTGACACTCTCTAACAAGAGAGTGAGATTGACCGAGGATGGGATCGGATCGACCTCTTTAGTTTCACTCTCTAAGGGGAGAGTGGGATTGACCGAGGATGGTATCGGATCAACCACTTTGTCAACTGGTTCAACTAAGGACGTGACCAGATTGACGACATGATCAACCGGATTGACCGATGAAGGGACCAGAGTGATCATTCCATAAACTATTGGAGGGTTGAGAGAAAGCTTACGATAAGCGTCTAGAAGTTGAGACTGTGAAATGGTCATGTCTTCCACTAATTTCAAGGCTTCGTCCATACGAAAACAAAGGTGAGTGCAATGACTCCCTTTGAATTTTCTTCTTCCCAACTTTATCATGACTGGTTGACGGGGGGTCGTCAGCATGTTGTTCAGAGGATGATGACATGGACTGGAAAGGATATGTATACCATGCTTCTATAACCTTGGATAGACCAGGGCAATCCTTAAGAAGATGGCTACCCTTACAAAGCTTGCAAGGGTACTTGGGCTTACGATTTGTTTGGGCGATCTTGACATCATCAACACTCCCAGCACGATTAATAGTAATTGGTTGTTTTCCAACATGTTTGACAGTGGTTGGAGGTTTTGACCCTTGTTTATCTTTCTTCTTATTAATCTTCCTTTTCTTCTTCTTCTTATTCATCGGGTTACTAGCTTCAGAACTTTCACTTGATGAAGAAGATGAAACAGAAGGCGACCTTGCAAGTGAAGAAGGAGAAGAAGACATTACTGGTGAAGAAGGTGAAGGGTCAACATGAGGTTGATGTTCGTGGGGGAAGTTCTTGTGACTGAAGCACTAACTGCATTCGGGATTACCTGAGTGGAAAACAACCATACCGATAATCCAATTGTGAGACCTGGAAGGCTCAAAGTAGCAATATGAGGAGGACCAATTTTTCCATAAGAAGGAAAAATAAAAGGTTCCCCTAGAGCAGGGGTTCCTTCATTGGTCATTCCAAGAACTGATGCCATTAAATAAATATCCAATCTAGAATCCTCTAAGGAAAACAAACAGCACACGCTAAAAATCTAGTAAGCAAGGAAGCAAACAAAACCTTCTCACAATGAATGCACTAGTTGGTGATGAAATCCAACGTTGTGGGAACAAAGTAAGAAGGGGCTAAGATAGAGTGGGAAGAAAAGTTACATTGACGACCTCCTTAATAGACTTACACCCTGGTGCAAGCTCCCACACATAATCGTGGGTATACCCTCCAAGGATCCTGAGTGAGTTTGGCCAACGTCGATTCTAGGTAACGTGAAGACTTGTCCCTCCACAGTCACCTCGTGTAAAGAACGTAGAGAGATAGGCCACTAAGGTTACCAATCACTACAGTGATTCCTGGGGAAACAGTCGACAGTCTGATCCATGCACAAGGGTAGGGTATCTAGCCCAAAATCAACTTGAAAGGTTTCCACTCATCATTCTGGGTATACCTCTCAAGTGACCCCCATAATACACGTAATCTCTACACCAAGACCAACAAAGCAGGGTGAGTAACTTTGCTAGTCTCAATGCGACCTCGTGATTGACCCTTGTGTTAGAAGGGCTTCTCAGGACAAAATGTAATAAGTGGATTTAACCACTCCCTAACTCAAGATTCTATGTTTGTTTGCA
>JZKD02S1978374.1:106050-137954 GCA_000966675.3 Picea glauca | reverse complement strand
TCTCCATGAGAGCTCCTCTCCTTTTATAAGTTGAAGAGGATAAGGTGAGGAGGTTAGGATGATCCCACTAAATCATGAAAGCGAGTAAGATCCACACCATTCGAATGCCACCTCAACATGGAAGTTTCTTCTTCTAGAAGATTCGAGAAAACGCTTGTTTTTCCCACGTGTAGGAATTCTCGCACCCTCCCTATAGAGAAACCTGCGAACCTCTCGCAACACAACTATGGTGCAACCTATGAGAATTAGGCATTCTCGCACCATGCCTATATAGCAACCCGCGAACTTCTTTTTTTATAGGGTTTTTACAAAGGAAAATGCAACTTCTTTTCTCAGGAAAAGTTCTTCTCTCTTCTTTCTTCAAGAACTCAGGCCACTGACCCCTCTAAAAGAAATAGATAGGTTTACATCATTAACGGTCATAGGGATGAAGAAATTAATGGGTAACAAGCATCTCACAATTTTTACCGACCCCCCATTTTCAACCCGTCTTAATCTAAGTTGGGAGCGTTGGACATATTTATTTCTTTAAGAAGTAATCCCATGCTTCTCTTGTATATTTACACTTTGCGTCAAGGAATGCTTCCTAGTTTTTTTCTCTTTCTTCGAGATTTATATTTGGTAACGATGTTATTAATATTGGTCAATATTCAATGATATCACCGACTCCCTTGTCGAGGAGGAATTTATGAATAAGTGTTGGAACCATGAAGAAAAATTGGTCATGAAATTCGGTGTATATTTTTTCTTTTATTTTGTCAAGGGACATCTGATCTTCAATGTCTTGTCCTGAAATATAATCTTCAATCATTATTTCGAGCCAGTCATGTAGGTTCCTTCTTCCTCCATTCGTCAACTTTAGGGCTAGCTTCTTGTCAGGTGTTAAATTACACATCACCTAATATATTAATGTGATGAAACAATGTTGTTGGAATAGCTTCAAAGAATATTTTGTGTGTCTTTGAAAAGAACCATGGCCTTGCTTTGGCCAGTGAGAGGTTATTCCTTCTTGCATATTTTCTGATGTAGTTCTCAATTTTGTGCTCCCACCACTCATATATGTCTTGTAGAGTTATCATTTATGTACACTTATACATGCCCAAGTTCAGTACTACCAGCAATGGAACCAATGTTGTAACCAAGGGAAAAGTAGGGAGTGTTACCAGTAGATCCTTACATAGACATCATAGAGATACATGCATACACATAGACATAAGTAGAGACATACACAAGTAATAAGAGCCAAAAGAATAGTCCTTTTATTATATGATAGAACAATACAACACTATTACATATAAACTCTCACATGAATCTATATGAGCCTTCATGTGATTGTCTATTTATACCTCTTCCAGGAAGTTGTAACTACTTAACTTCTTGGGTCAGTCGGTTAACATAGACTCTCACCGAATTCTAATTAAAATTACACCAGTCGACTAACAAGTTCTAAGTCAATCATCAGGTCTAGTCGATAGGGTCGACTAGACCCTGCAATAACATTCACAACACATATTTTAGAACAAGGTATGGAAATTATGAGTTTGTGGTGGTTCCATTCACACTAAATTATGCACTAGCTACCTTCATGTTCCTGATGAATAACATTCTCAATAAGTATCTAGAAAATGTTTTCTTGGTATTTGTGGATGATGTTTTGGTGTATTCCAAGACCAAAAAAGAACACGAGGAGCATCTTAGGATGGTGTTAAAAGTGTTGAGAGATCACTTGATTTATGTTAAGTTCATAAGATGTGACTTCTTTCAGAATGAAATATAGTATCTAGGTCACACCATATCAATAGAAGGAGTGGCAGTAGATCCCAAATATATCAAAGAAATCATGAATTGGCATGCCCCTATAAATTTAATAGAGGTAAGGTATTGTTATCGCACAGTTTGTAGTTGGAGTAAAGGACGAATAGAAGAAAGGAAAACTGGCGAAACTGAGATTATCCTACCACTGTCACCTCAATAGGATAGCTCTTTCTGTTTAGGGTGGTAGGCCCAGGGGAGACATCCCCGGTGACCTGGGGTTATGAGAAGGCAAAGGATTAAAAGGATAAGTGACAATTTCCCCCTCACAAGTCACCATTGATGATAAAGTCCCAGCTAATCAACCAATAAAAATAAATAATAACCAAAAAGTGTACCTTTCCGAGACAAAGAAACAAGAAAAACTATACATGCGCAAGATCACTTTCTTGGTTAGTACTTCATATAATCAAGGAATTCTGATATAAAGCAATTGATAAACAATATTGATGAATCAATTCAATGATGTACAATAGAAATTATTATAATATATATCACTTCACAATAAATGCTAATGAGAAATGGCAATCAATGTAACAATATCAATACTAGAAGCAGTGCCTTAGCCAATCTTTCAATTGCTTTAAAGACACAATAAATGTTGCATGGATATGTTTATAGCACAAATAGATGATGACAATAATAGGGTTAGTAAATATCAGTCTAATATAGGGTTAGAAGGATTATTAGTTGTTCAAAGTATTTGGATGTGTGTATGATCAAGGTATTGAACACAAGAAGTCTTACATCAGTGCGTTATTAGGGAAAATGGAGTTGAAATCACTGCAAAAGTTGAAAGGCCATGATGATAGTGATAGGGATAAAGACAAGAGGGTTAGATGTTGAAGTGTTGCTAAAGAAAGGCCTCGACAATCAAACCCTAGGGGAGAAAGGCTCACTAAAGTGTAGAAACCCTAGGCCTTAGTTCTTTCTCCTCCTTCTTTAGCTCATTAACAAGATAAAAATGGTTAGCTTGAGTAATAAATGTTGAGGCTAAGGACAAGAGAGTTTAATGATGAAGTGTTTCTAAAGAAAGGCTTCATCAATCAAACCCTAGGGGAAAACGACTCACTAAGGTGTAGAAACCCTAGGCCTTAGTGCGTTTTCCTCCTTCATTGGCTCAATGACAAGAATAAAATGGCTAGGATAGAAGAGTAGAAGTAGAGTGTTGTTATGGCAAGGCTCTATCTAACTTCAACAAATCAAAATGTCTCTTAGCTTAACTTAGTAGGGACATGAAACAAGGACACCAACATGTGCTTGTCCCCTAGGGTTTAATCTAGCAAATTATAATAACAAAATGAAAGTAAACAATACCATAACCATTCAATAAATAAGTGTTTGCATAAATTCACTTACAATTCACCAAGAATTCATATAGCCAAACCCTAGGTGTAAACCTTCCTCCAAGAAAATGCCAAAATATCCAAGAAAAAGCCTCCTTCAACAAGTGCGCATCAATTTTCAGCCAAAAACCCTAAAGGAGGGCGCAAATTTCAGACCTCACTAAGTGTCAGTGAAAGATGATGATGAAAATGAGAGTTTTATCTCTCTACTTATACAATACCAAGTGACCTTAATAAAATTTAGGTCACCAAAAGGGCGACAAGGCTAAAATACCAAATAATATTGTTTTTACATTAAATGTCATAAATTAAACCCTAATCAAGCAAAATTAAGACATCATTCCCTTTCTAGGGTGACGTTAGAGATTTTTAGGGAAACATTGGCCTCTTGGAGCAAAACGTTAGCCCTCCTTGGGCCTCTCCAAGATGCCACACGTGCCACACTACCATAAATGCCTCCACAAAACATCCATAATGTTGGATGACATCATGGGCATCCTGGGTGACGTCATGGGCCTTCCAAGGCCAACGTTCCAGTGGGGAGGGAACAACCCCCCTAGGTGAGGCTCTTCCAGGGTGCCTCTATGGAACGTCCTCCTGTTCTTCGGTGAAAAACCCTATGTCCTGTCTCTAGCCCCTGATGGGGTCTCAACATCCATCTAGTGATCTCTTCAGCCCCATGGAGTTCCCAAATAATCATCTCCCCATGTGTACCTGTCCAATATGGTACTTGTCCATCGGGTATGATCCTGCACATCAAAATATATGCCCTCCATGGGATCATAAGTCACAAGGATCATAGAAATTTCAATCACATCCAATCGTCAATTTTATTAAATATGTGCATAAAACCCTTTTTACCTAGTTAAGTGCTCAAGGACATTATACAAATCATCAAGGCAAGTTTGGAGAAAGTGATAGGGAATCCTATTGGGCTAATGTCCACTGGAAATTGGATGTTTTCGGAAGATATCAAATCCAAGTCATATTAATGTATTAGGTGAGTAAGGGTTGTCTTGACAAGGGGTGAAGTGATAGCAGGGAAATGAAAGGCTTACCTCTGGGCGCCTTTGTAGAAGGTGAGTTGTACCTTTCCTGGATGGAAATGTTTCCAAGCCCATTCATGCCTTTAAATATTTATTCTTTGTTGTTTTTTATTTAAATAAGATAATCAGGGGAAACTGCCCTAGCATGGTGACTAGTAGTGGTAATGTTACCCAAAAGCACTTTCACAGAAATGAAAAGGATGACTCATGATGAGACCCCTTTTCTCTTGGTTATTCCACCAAGAGCCACTAACTTGGCGTGGTAACCAGCTACTAGTATTTTCATATCGCTAGATGCCCATGGACCTAATAGGATGGCTCGTGAAGAGACCCCCTATCCTCTGACTAGATCTTTTTTTATTATTTTTATGGACCCCTCTTGTTTCTTGCTGAGAATATTTTTACTGCTTTCTCAAGGATCCCTGGGCGAATCATCTTGAGGTTTTATTTTAGGATTTTATCTTTTTCCAGTTGCTTTTACCTTCTGGGCCTTTATCCCCTTCTTCCCACAAGGCAAGGTGCAACCCTTAGATGAATTTCCAACTGAATGGCTAGACCAATATAATGGGATGGATGAGAAGGAAGTAAGATGAAAAGTGGTAAGTATGTCGGGAGTAGATGATGACTTTTAAAAAATCCCCCCAATGGAAACTCAAAACCTATGGGAACAAGCTTACTAGGGAATCTTTTCATTCCCCCTAGACATGGTCAAGTGGATAATTATAATATCCAAGCACCCGTTAGAAACAAAAAGAACTAAATTCACATATTCAAAGGTTTTGAGGATCAGAGTGACACATACCATGATACCTGGACTCATTACCTCATGGAGAAAGATCCATCTCTGTTATAGGACCAAGCCAAGATGATGGATGTTATTACTGCTAAAAACATGGAGGTGTTGAAAGGAAGAAAATATGGGCCCTCTAGGGTCATTATCAAGTCGATCTGGCTCTTGGTACTCCATGTCTAGGACATGTGGGCCTCAAGACATGATCTCCTTAGTTATCCCTAAAAGTGGGAATAACATCTGGCTCCAACTCGGGGACATGTGCTCACCATAGAGCGCATGAGAACCTCAACATATCTGGCACAAACTATAACCTTCTTGATCTCAATAGAAACTATCAGTAATCATTTAGGGTGGTGATATCACCCCCAGCTCATATATATAAAACAAAAGCAATCATATGTACAAATGTGAAAGAAAACTACTCTACTATGAAATGAAAATGGTATATACAATGAATGAAAATGCCTACCTACTTAGATGCACTTACCTATGGAGTGAATTCCCCCCACCTTGATGGGATTTGAGGAGGTGCTCGCAGACTGGTAATGGGCACCTTCTTCTTTCCAAATTGGACAAGTAGTAAGAGTCATCAACTGATTTTCTTCCTACTTTGAAAGGTCCAAGCCAAAACTGAGTACTTCCTTTGACATTAATAGGCTTTGCCTTGTTGGTATCCCACATCCATACTATGCCCCCTTCCATGTAATCTCTGATTTTGAATTTGGTTATTCCATTAAAAACCCTAGTGTATTGTGCATAGGGAGGAGGGTGGGATTATGCTGTAAATATTTCCCACTGGGAAGGTCGAATCAGTATATCGCTTTCTCCCTTCTTTAGTAATTTTACAGCCCCAACTTATTTTTTTTCATACTTGTCTAGAATTTACTGGTACTCTTCTCTTGTGGGCTCTTGTATCTGATCAAGGGATTCCTCCTTTGCAAAGGCCATATCCTGGGGACAAAATTTAGGAATACTTTCCATGATTTTCTCATATGCTTTGTCATCTTTGATGGGATTACCAGTTTCTTGCACATGGGTTTTGGTCATTGGCATATTTGGGAGATAGCCTATTGTTCCATTTTTCAAAGGTATATTCACATAAGTGAGGTCCATCTCAAGGGTACCAACCAACATTGAGGAAAATTTCCTAGACAACAACATCACCCACACGTCCGGGACGTCTACTACCACTATGTTAATGTGGATTATTCTCTCAGGGTATTCTTTAGGGAAAACTTCCATATTTTCAATCACCCCATGTGTGGGTATGGATCTAGACTCAAAACCACACACATTTTGTAAGGTCATGTGACTTTTAGGCCCAATTGTTGCATGACCATGAGAGACATCATGTTAGCACCGACCCCTAAATTCAACAAGCAATTGTTGAGGCTCTTATTATTCATTAGCAAGGTCATGAAAAAGGGCGAGTGTTCATCATATTGGACCCTAAAGTGATCATCTTGTAACATAATAGGAGGGTCAATAGGTCCATCTGATCCTTTTAAGAAATTATCAAATATTTCTTTAACAGATGGTACCTTAATGACTTATTTTAGAGGGATGGTCACGTGCATCTTGGATAGTTCCCCTTCGAAGTCAAATTTCAAGTCCACCCTTTCGGTTTTGGGTGTTTTAGGAGGAAGAATGTTCAAAGGTGAAGGATTTGTTTGAGTTATTGTAGGAATGGTAAGGGTAGGATGGTTTAGCTTCTTTTTCCTATATACCTGAAATTCTTGTTTCACCAACTTCTCCTTTCATTCTGGGTCCAAGTTGTTTATTATTTCCATTCTAGCCTTCCTAGTTTCCTGTTCTATGTCTTCTTGGTGTTCCTTAGGAGTGATATAGAGGAAAATATGGGGGGCTTCTATACTATGGCCTACGTTGTTCACTTTCTCATGGGATTTAATAGTTTTGAAAACATCTCCTTCCTACTTGATGAAGCCAACTCCTCTCCTTATCAAATGGTCATCTTCCCGTGTAGAAAAATAATCATCCTAGTCTTCGGAGATGTCAGAGGAATCATCAGGAGAATCATCTCCATCTCTTTATTGATCCAGAACGATGGGGCGAGATTCTGTCAAAGAACTATCCCTCATGCATGTTTCTTGCAAAAGTAACACATCTTCATTCCCTAGTGAAATACTCTCATGGTTGCTAGGAATACTTTGGTCACCCTTTCCTTTAGTCCATGTTATTTCACTAATAATATATTCTTCCATCAAGGAAAGAGTGGACCAACCTTGAAACAAGCATCGATCTATTGGGTTATAGTCACTAGGTCCATGATAATTTGTTAACACGGAAAAGGGTGTTTGTTCATATTGCTCAAACTAACCAGTTTGTAATAGTGTGGAAGTTCCTTTGAACAATAGGTGGTCATCTGGGCTTTGCTTTATCAGAGAAGGGATTTCTAATATTTCACAAATTCTTTTAACTTTTCACAAGATATAGGACACACTAGCGCTCAGGTTGGTGCTATCATTGCCAAGTTTTGGGAAACGTTGGGGTTGATTGCTAACATACAATTGGGTCTCTTCAGTCTTCATCCTTGAGTCCAAACTTGTTTGGCCAAAGTATTCAAACCCAGGTTCACTCATTTCTTTATTTTCTTGGGTTTGACTTGCGTGATCAAGGTGAATATGGAATCTACAAAATTAGGTTTCTCATGAGTAGCCATACTTAAACCATCGGATGGTTCATGTTGTCTTGAAAAATTTAAGGCATCTTTCATGTTTGAGAAACTTTTTCTCCACTTCCTATGGAAAACATAGTTTTCTAACTCTAGAATCTTCAGGAGGTCATGCTCTGGCGCTCCCATGCTTTCCTTATTTATTTCCCATATTTCATCATTGTTCAAAAGGTTGACCTAATGGGTGAGGCTACTAAACTTAAGAATGTCTTCAATCTAACAGGCAACATCTTGAGATTATTCTAGGTTTGAAGGAAAATGATTCTCGAGGGTGATTTGTAAAGTTCCTTCAAAAGAGTTAAGGTAATGTTGGAGAATAATTCTCTTGGGGAGGAAATTGGGCTCAATTTTTTTAATGAGAGTATTGAACCTATCATTGAATTCCCTAACACCTTCCTCTATTTGTTTGCAAGCTTCAAGAAATTGAGAGTAAGGGAATCCATGCTTTCCTTTTCATACCAACTATTCTTAAAATTTTGTTCAAAATATTCAGGGGCTTTGATGTTCCCGTTGGGAGACTATTAATCCAGTCTCTGGCACTTCTAGTGAGTGAGATCGCAAAGAGCCTTGTAAAGACATCAGGGTGTTCTTATCCGAATTAGTGAAACTGAAACCCTTCACATAAATTGGTACAATGAGATCTACCACATGATCCCTTTTTATCTGAAAACCTTGGTATCCAGGAGTCAACCTTATTTGGTAGGTCATGTAACCCCCATTGGGTGTTGGCTAAGTCTAAAGAGCCAAATATTTCTTTGTATGACCATTTGGGAGAACAGACGAAGGTAACAAGATTTGTAGAGGTAGTAGAGACAACATTATTAGAAGGAGGTATGTACTAATGCCCACTATAGATCGTCATTTGTGGATTCGCCGGATAGTTTTCTTGAAATTATCAAAAGAGATAAGGGAATCACCCTTAGTGAAGTAGCCAGGTAATCTTGTAAGATAAAGGCTCCTAAGGAAAGGCTTACCAAAAAGTGTCATCTTTTGAGGAGAATTGACTCAGTGTTCCTCGAGAACAGTGCCAAAATGTTATCGCACAGTTTGTAGTTGGAGTAAAGGATGGATGGAAGAAAGGAAAACTGGCGAAACTGAGACTATCCTTCCACTGTCACTCAATAGGATAGATCTTTATATTTAGGGTGGTAGGCCAAGGGAAGACATCCCTGATGACCTGGGGTTCTAAGAAGGAAAAGGATTAAAAGGCTAAGTGATAATTTCCCCCTCACAAGTCACCACCGATCATAAAGTCCTAGCTAATCAGCCAATAAAGATAAATAATAACCAAAAAGTGTACCTTCCCGAGACAAAGAAACAAGAAAAACTATACATGCGCAACATCACTTGCTTGGTTAGTAATTCATATAATCATGGAATTCTGATATAAAGCAATTGATAAAAAATATTGATGAAGAAATTCAACGATGTATAATAGCAATGATTATAATATATATCTATTCACAATAAATGGTAATGAGCAATGGAAATCAATGTAACAATATCAATACTAGAAGAAACTCCTTAGCCAATATTTCAATTGCTTTAAAGACACAATAAATGTTGCATGGATATGTCTATAGCACAAATAGATGATGACGGGAATAGGGCTAGTAAATATAAGTCTAATCTAGGGTTAGAAGGATTAGTAGTTGTTCAAAGTATTTGGATGTTTTTATGATCAAGGTACTCAACACAAGAAGTCTTATATGAATGCGTTATTAGGGAAAATGGAGTCAAAATCACTGCAAAATTTGAAGGGCCGTGATTATAGTGATAGGGATAAAGACAAGAGGGTTAGATGTTGAAGTGTTTCTAATTCAAGGCCTCAACAATAAAACCCTAGGGGAGAAAGGCTCACTAAACTGTAGAAACCCTAGGCCTTAGTGCTTTCTCCTCCTTCTTTAGCTCATTAGAAAGATAAAAATGGCTAGCTTGAGTAATAAATGCTATGGCTAAGGACAAGAGAGTTTAATGATGAAGTGTTGCTAAAGAAAGGCTTCATCAATCCAAATCTAGGGTAAAACGGGTCACTAAGGTGTAGAAATCTTAGGCCTTAGTGCATTTTCCTCCTTCATTGGCTCAATGCAATGAATAAAATGGCTAGGATAGAAGAGTAGAAGTAGATTGTTCCTATGGAAAGGCTCTATCTAACTTCAGCAAATCAAAATGGATCTTAGATTAACTTAGTAGGGACATGAAAAAGGGACACCAACATGTGCTTGTCCCCTAGGCTTTAATCCAACAAATTATAATAACAAAATGCAAGTAAACAATACCATAACCATTCAATAAAGAAGTGTTTGCATAAATTCACTTACAATTCACCAAGCATTCATATAGCCAGACCCTAGTTGTAAACCTTCCACTAAGAAAATGCCAAAATATCCAATAAAAATCCTCCTTCAATAAGTGTGCATCAATTTTCAGCCAAAAACCCTAAAGGAGGGCGCAAATTTCAGACCTCACTAAGTGTGAGTGAAAGATGATGATCAAAGTGAGAGTTTTAGCTCTCTACTTATACAATACCAAGTGACCTTAATAAAATTTATGTCACCAAAATGACGACAAGGACAAAATATCAAATAATATTGTTTTTACATTAAATGTCATAAATTTAACCCTAATCAAGAAAAAGTAAGACGCTATGCCCTTTATAGGGTGACGTCAGCCTTTTTTAGGGAAACATTGGCCTCTTGGAGAGAAAAATTAGCCCTCCTTGGGCCTCTTCAAGCTTCCACACATGAAACACTTCCATAACTGCCTCCCCAAAACATCCACAATGTTGGATGACATCATGGGCATATTGGGTGACATCATGGGCCTTCCAAGGCCAATGTTCCAGTGGAGAGGGAACAACCCCCCTAGGTGAGGCTCTGCCAGGGTGCCTCTATGGAACATCCTCCTCTTCTCCAGTGAAAACCCCTTTGTCTTGTCTCTGCCCCTTGCTGGGGTCTCAACATCCATCTGGTGGTCTCTTCATCCCCATGGAGGTCCGAACTAATCACCTCCCCATGTGTACCTATCCAATATGGTACTTGTCCGTCGAGTATGATCCTGCACATAAAAATATACGCCCTCCATGGGATCATAATTCACAGGGATCATAGCAATGTCAATCACATCCAATCATCAATTTTATTAAACATGTGCATAAAACCCTTTTTATCCAGTTAAGTGCTCAAAGACATTATAAAAATCTGCAAGGCAAGTTTGGAGGAAGTGACAGGGTGTCCTATTGGGCTAGTGTCCAATGGAAATTGGATGTTTCCAGAAGAGATCAAATCCAAGTCATGTTAATGGATGAGGTGGGTAAGGGATGTCTTGACAAGGAGTGCAGTGATAGCGAGGAAATGCAAGGCTTACCTGTGGGTGCCTTTGTAGAAGGTGAGCTGCACCTTTCATGGATGAAAATTTTTCCAAGTCCATTCATGCCTTTTATTATTTATTCTTTATTGTTTTTTCTTTCAAGAAGCTAATCATGAGATAGTGCCCTGGCATGGTGACCAGTAGTGGAAATGTTACCCACAAGAAGTTTCATGGAAATGAGAAGGTTGGCTCGTGATTAGACCCCCTTTCTCTTGGCTATGCCACCAAGAGCCACTAATATGGCATGGTAACTAGCTGCTAGTAGTGTCATACCGCTATATGCCCATGGACCTAATAGGCTTGCTCATGATGAGACCCCTTATCCTCTGACTAGGTCTTATTTAAATATTTTTATGGGTCCCTCTTGTTTCTTGCTAAGAAGATTTTTACTGCTTTCTCTGGGATCCCTGGGTGAAGCATATTGAGGTTTTATTTTAGGATTTTATCTTTTTCCAACTTCTTTTACCTTCTGGGCCTTTAGCCCCTTCTTCCCACAAGGCAAGGTGCAACCCTTATATGATTTTCCAACACAATGGTCAGACCAATGTAATGGGATGGATGAGCGGGAAGTAAGATGAAAAGTGATAAGTATGTCGAGAGCAGACGATGGATTTTCAGAAATCCCCCTAGTGTCAACTCAAAACCTATGGGCACAAGATTACTAGGGAATCCTGTCATTCCCCCCAGACATGGTTAAGTGGATAAGTATAAGATCCAAGACCCATTAGAAACAAAAAGGAATAAATTCACATATTCAATGGTTTTGAGGATCAGAGCAACACATACCATGATACCTAGACTCATTACCTCATGGAGAAAGATCCATCTCTGCTACAAGACCAAGCCGAGGTGATGGATGTTGTTGCTACTAACAAAGTGGAGGTGTTGAAAGGAAGAAAAGATGGGCCCTCCAGAGCCATTCTCAAGTCGATCTGGCTCTCGGTACTCCATGTCTAGGACCTGTGGGCCTCGATACATGATTCCCTTAGTTATCCCTAAATGTGGGGATAAAATCTGGCTCCAACTCGGGGACATGTGCTAACCATAGAGCGCATGAGAACCTCAAGATATCTGGAATAGCTATAACCTTCTTGATCTCAATAGAAATTATCAGTAATCATTTGGGGTGGTGATATCACCCCCAACTCATATATATATAATGAAAGCAATCATATGTACAAATGTGAAAGCAAACTACTCTAGTATGAAATACAAATGGTATATACAATGAATGCAAATGCCTACCTACTTACCTACACTTACTTATGGAGTCAATTCCCCACACCTTTATGGGGTTTGAGGAGGTTCTCGTTGAATAGTAATGGGCACCTTCTTCCTTCAAAAGTGGACAAGTAGTAAGAGTCGTCAATTCATTTTCTTCCAACTTTGAAAGGTCCAATCCAAAACTAAGTACTTCCTTTGACATTAGTAGGCTTCCCTTTGTTGGTATCCCAAATCCATACTATGTCCCCCTCCATGTACTCTCTGATTTTGAATTTGGTTATTCCATGAACAACCCTGGTGTATTGTGCATAGAGAGGAGGGTGGGATTATGCTGTAAATATTTCCTACTGGGAAGGTTGAATCAATATGTATTGCTTTCTCCCTTCTTTAGTAATTTTATAGCCCCAACTTTTTTTTTTCATACTTGTCTAGGATTTGCTAGTACTCTTCTCTTGTGGGCCATCGTATATGATCAAGGGCTTCCTCCTTTACAAAGGGCATATCCCAGGGAGAAAATTTAGGAACACTTTCCATGATTTGCTCATATGCTTTGTCATCTTTGATGGGATTACCAGTTTCTTGCACATGGGTTTTGGTCATTGGCATATTTGGGAGATGGCCTATTGTTTCATTTTTCAAATGTATATCCACATAAGTGAGGTACATCTCAAGGGTACCACCCAACATTGAGGTAAATTTCTAACACAAAAACATCCCCCACACATTTGGGACATCTACTACCACTATGTCAATGTGGATTATTCTCTCAGGGTATTCTTTAGGGAAAACTTCCACATTTTCAATTACCCCATGTGTGGGTATGGATCTAGACTCAAAACCACACACATTTTTGTAAGGGTCTGTGACTTTTAGGCCCAATTATTGCATGACCTTGAGAGACATCATGTTAGCACCGACCCCTGAATCCAACATGCAATTGTTGAGGCCCTTATTATTCATTATAAAGGTCATGAAAAATGGCGGGTGTTCATCATAGTGGACCCTAAAGTGATCATCTTGTAACATAATAGGAGGGTCCATAGGTCCATCTAATCCTTTGAAGAAATTATCAAATCTTTCTTTAACAGATGGTTCCTTAATGAATTCTTTTAGAGGGATGGTCGCATGCATCTTGGATAGTTCCCCTTCGAAGTCAAAGTTCAAGCCCACCCTTTCGGTTTTGGGTGTTTTAGGAGGAATAATGTTCGAAGGTGAAGGATTTGTTTGAGTTATTGCAGGAATGGAAGGGTAGGTTGGTTTAGCTTCTTTTGCCTATATGCCTGAAATTCTCATTTTGCCAACTTATCCTTTGATTCCGAGTCCAAGTTGTTTATTATTTCCATTATATCCTTCCTAGCTGCCTATTTTATGTCTTCTTGGTGTTCCTCAGGAGTGATATTGAGGAAAATTTGGGGGCCTTATATAATATGGCCTACGTTGTTCACTTTCTCATGGGATTTAATAGTTATGAAAACATCTCCTTCCTACTTGACGAAGCCAACTCCTCTCCTTATCAAATGGCCATCTTCCTGTGTAGAACAATAATCATCCTAGTCTTCGGATATGTCATAGGCATCCTCAGGAAAATCATCTCCATCTCTTTATTTCTCTAGAATGATATGGCGAGATTCTATCAAATCACTATCCCTCATGCATGTTTCTTGCAAAAGTAACACCTATTCATGCCCTAGTTAAATATTCTCGTGGTTGCTGGGAATACTTTGGTCACCCTTTCCCTTAGTCCATGTTATTTCACTAATCTTCTTCCATTAAGGTAAGAGTGGGCCAACCTTGAAACAAGCATGGATCTACTGGGTTCTAGTCACTAAGTCCATGATCATTTGTTAACACAGAAAAGGGTGTTTGTTCGTCTTGCTCAAAATAACCAGTTTGTAATAGTGTGGAATTTCCTTCGATCAATAGTTGGTCATCCAAGCTTTGCTTTGTCAGAGAAGGTATTTCCAACATTTCACAAATTCATTTAACGTTTTTCAAGATAGGGCACATTAGCGCTTAGGTTGGTGCTATCATTGTCAAGTTTTGGGAAACGTTGGGGTTGATTGCTAGCATACACCTGGAGCTCTTCAGTTTTCATCCTTGAATCCTCACTTGTTTGGCCAAAGTATTCAAACCCAAACTCACTCATGTCTTGATTTTCTTGGGTTTGACTAGGCATGATCAAGGTGAATATGGAATCTACAAACCTAGGTTTCTCATGAGTATCCATACTTAAAACCTTGGATGGTTCATGTTGTCTTGAGAAATTTAAGGCATCTTTCATGTTTGAGAAACCTATGCTCCACTTCCTATGGAAAAAATTGTTTTCTAACTCTAGAATCTTCTGGAGGTCATGCTATGGTCCTCCCATGCTTTCCTTATTTATTTCCCATATTTCATAATTGTTCAAAAGGTTGTCCTGATGGGTGAGGCTTCTAAACTTAAGATTCTCTTCGATCTGACAAGAAAGATATTGAGATTTTTCTAGGTTTGAAGGAAAATGATTCTTGAGGGTGAGTTGTAAAGTTCCTTCAAAAGAGTTAAGGTAACGTTGGAGAATAATTCTCTTGGGGAGGAAATTGGGCTCAAGTTTGTTAATGAGAGTACTGAACCTATGATTGAATTCCCTATCACCTTCGTCTGTTTGTTTGCAAACTTCGATAAATTGAGAGTAAAGGGAATCCATTCTTTCATTTTCACACCAACTTTTCTTAAAAGTTTGTTCAAGATATTTAGGGGGTTTTATGCTCACTTTAGGAAGACTATTAATCGAGTCTCTGGCACTTCCGGTGAGTGAGATCACAAACAGTCTTGTAAAGACATCAGGGTTTTCCTGTCCGGATTGGTGAAACTGAAACCCTTCACAGAAATTGGTCCAATGTGAGTTACCACATGATCCCTTTTTTCCTGAAAACCTTGGTATCCAAGAGTCAACCTTATTTGGTAGGTCATGTAAACCCCCTTGGGTGTTGGCTAAGTCTAAAGAGACAAAGATTTATTTGTGAGACCATTTGGGAGAACCAACAGAGATAACAAGATTTGTAGAGGTAGTAGAGACCACAGTAGTAGAAGGAGGTATGTACTGACACCCACTACGGGTTGTCATTTGTGGAGTTTCCAGATAATTTTCTTGAAATTATCAAAAAATATAAGGGAATCACCCTTAGTGGAGTATCCAGATAAGATTGTAAGATAAAGGCTTATGAGTAAAGGATTACCGAAAAGTGTCATATTTTGAGGAGAATTGACTCAGTGTTCCCCGACAACGACACCAAAATGTTATCGCACAGTTTGTAGTTGGAGTAAAGGACGGATGGAAGAAAGGAAAACTGGTGAAACTGAGACTATCCTTCCACTATCACCTCAATAGGATATCTCATTTTTTTTAGGGTGGTAGGCCTAGGGGAGACATCCCCAGTGACCCGGGGTTCTGAGAAGGAAAAGGCTTAAAAGGCTAAGTGATAATTTCCCCCTCACAAGTAACCACTGACCAGAAAGTCCCAACTAATCAACCAATAAAGATAAATAATAACCAAAAAGTGTACCTGCCCGAGACAAAGAAACAAGAAAAACTATACATGCGCAAGATCACTTGTTTGGTTAGTAATTCATATAATCATGGAATTCTGATATAAAGCAATTGATAAACAATATTGATGAAGCAATTCAATGATGTATAATAGCAATTATTATACTATATATCACTTCCCAATAAATGGTAATGAGCAATGGAAATCAATGTAACAATATCAATACTAGAAGCAACGCCTTAGCCAATCTTTCAATTGCTTTAAAGACATAATAAATGTTGCATGGATATGTTTATAGAAAAAATAGATGACAGTGGGAATAGGGTTAGTAAATATCATTCTAATATAGGGTTAGAAGGATTAGTAGTTGTTCAAAGTATTTGGATGTGTGTATAATCAAGGTACTCAACAAAAGAAGTCTTAGATCAATGCGTTATTAGGGAAAATGGAGTCAAAATCACTGCAAAAGTTGAAGGGTTGTGATGATAGTGATAGGGATAAAGACAAGACAGTTAGATGTTGAAGTGTTACTAAGTCAATCCCTCAACAATCAAACCGTAGGGGTGAAAGGCCCACTAAAGTGTAGAAACCCTAGGCCTTAGTGCTTTCTCCTCCTTCTTTAGCTCATTAACAAGATAAAAATGGCTAGCTTGAGTAAATAATTCTATGGCTAAGGAGAAGAGAGTTTAAAGATGAAGTGTTGCTAAAGTAAGGCTTCATCAATCAAAACCTAGGGGAAAGTGGCTCATTAAGGTGTAGAAACCCTAGGCCTTACTGCATTTTCCTCCTTCCTTGGCTCAATGACAAGAATACAATGGCTAGGATAAAAGAGTAGAAGTAGAGTGTTGCTATGGAAAGGCTATATCTAACATAAACAAATAAAAATGGCTCTTAGCTTAACTTAGTAGGGACATGAAACAAGGACACCAACATGTGCTTGTCCCCTAGGGTTTTATCTAGCAAATTATGATAACAAAATGAAAGTAAACAATATGATAACAATTATATAAAGAAGTATTTGCATAAATTCACTTACAATTCACCAAGCATTCATATAGCCAAACCCTAGTTGTAAATCTTCCACCAAGAAAATGCCAAAATATCAAAGAAAAATCCTCCTTCAAAAAGTGCGCATCAATTTTCATCCAAAAACCCTAAAGGAGGGCGCAAATTTTAGACCTCACTAAATGTGAGTGAAAGATGATGATCAAAATGAGTTTTAGCTCTCTACTTATACAATACCAAGTGACCTTAATAAAATTTAGGTCACCAAAAGGTCGACAAGGCCAAAATACCAAATAATATTGTTTTTACATTAAATGTCATAAATTAAACCCTAGTCAAGCAAAAGTAAGACGCCATGCCCTTTCTAGAGTGGAATTATCCCTTTTTAGGGAAACATTGGCCTCTTGGAGAAAAACATTAGCCCTCCTTGGGCATATCCAAGCTTCCACACTTCCATAACTACCTTCCCTAAACATCCACAACATTGTATGATGTCATGGGTATCATGGGTGATGTCATGGGCCTTCCAAGGCCAACGTTCCAATGGAGAGGGCACAACCCCCCTAGGTGAGGCTCTGCCAGGGTGCCTCTATGGAACGTCCTCCTCTTCTCCAATGAAAACCCCTATGTCTTGTCTCTGCCCCCTGCTGGGGTCTCAACATCCATCTGGTAGGCTCTTCAGCCCCATGCAAGTCCGAACTAATCATCTCCCCATGTCTACCTTTCCAATATGGTACCTGTCCATCGGGTATGATCCTACACATCAATAGATACGCCATCCATGGGCTCATAAGTCACATGGATCATAGCAATGTCAATCACATCCAATCATCAGTTTTATTAAACATGTGCATAAAATCCTTTTTACCCAATTAAGTTCTCAAGGACATTATACAAATTTGCAAGGCAAGTTTGGAGGAAGTGACAGGGCATCCTATTGGGTTAGTTTCCACTGGAAATTGGATGTTTCTAGATAGATCAAATCCAATTCATGTTAATGGATGAGGCGGGTAAGGGATATCTTGATAAGGGATGCAGTGATAGCAGGGAAATGCAAGGATTACCTGTGGGTGCCCTTGTAGAAGTCAAGTTGCACCTATCCTGGATGTAAATGTTTCCAAGACCATTCATGCCTTTTATTATTTTTTCTTTATTGCTTTTTCTTTCAAGATGATAATCAGGGGACACTGCCTTGGTGTCGTGACTAGTGCTGGCAATGTTACCCACAAGAACTTTCATAGAAATGAGAAGGTTGGCTCGTGATGATACCCCCTTTCTCTTGTTTATGCCACCAAGAGACACTACCCTAGCATGGTAACCATATTCTAGTAGTGTCATACCACTATATGCCCATGGACCTAATAGGTTGTCTCATGATGAGACCCCCTATCCTCTGACTAGGTCTTGTTTTATTATTTTTATGGGTCCCTCTTGTTTCTTGTTGAGAAGCTTTTTACTGCTTTCTCAGGGATCTCTAGGCAAAGCAACTCGAGTTTTTATTTTAGGCTTTTATCTTTTTCCAACTTCTTTTACCTTCTGGGAATTTAGTCCCTTCTTCCCACAAGGAAAGGTGAAACCCTTAGATGATTGGCCAACCCAATGCTTGGACCAATGTAATGGGATGGATGAGCAAGAAGTAAGATGAAAAGTGGTAAGTATGTTGGGAGTGGATGATGAATTTTTAGAAATCGACCCAGTGGAAACTCAAAACCTATGGGCACAAGCTTACTAGGGAATCCTGTCATTCCCCCCAGACATGGTCAAGTGGATAAGTATAAGATCCAAACACCAGTTAGAAACAAAAAGAACTGAATGCACATAATCAAAAGTTTTGAGGATTAGAGTGACACATACCATGATACCTAGACTCATTACCTCATGGAGAAAGATCCATCTTTGCTACAGGACCAAGCCGAGGTGATGGATGTTGATGCTCTGAAAAAATGGAGGTGCTAAAAGGAAGAAAATATGGGCCCTCCAGGGCCATTCTCAAGTCGATAAGGCTCTCAGTACTCCATGTCTAGAACCTGTGGGCCTCGAGACATGATCTCCTTAGTTATCCCTAAAAGTGGGGTTAACGGGTATTTAATGGGCTTAGTCAGGTATTATAGAATATTAAAATATGGATTTTCCAATATTGGTCATCCCTTTAACTCATTAAAAATAAAATGGAAAACGTTGACATGGTCATAAGAGTGTGAAGTTAGATTCCAACAATTGAAATACCTTTTGACAAATGCCCTTGTTTTGGAAGATTGCAGACATTGGAAAATATTTATTAGTTTGTGCCGACACTTGCAAGGAAGGAATTGGTGGATTCCTTATGCAAGAGGGATAACTGATCAGTTATGAATCATGAAAATTAAATGAGCATGAGAAGAAGTATGTCACTCACGATCTAGAGCTCACAAAAATTGTACATGTGTTGAAGATGTGGAGGCATTTACTTACTCAGAAGGATATTCGTCATGAGGACAGACCATTGTGTTTTGAAGTATTTGTTCTACCAAAAAAGGTTAAATGCTAGAGAGGCTAGATGGATGGAACTGATCAGGGAGATTGATTTTGAAATCAAGAACATAAAGGGAACAGAGAAAAAAGTGGAAAATGCACTTAGTCGGAGTGTGCATGCTATATGTTGGCCCTCGACCAAGTTTTGAGGAAACATTGGTCATGGTTCACCACTTTTGGGGCTTCAACAGGATGGTCGAAGATCGAGTACCCAGGCAGAGCTGAGATAGAGGGATATTTCTTGTTTTTCGGGCTTGTGGATAGAGCATAGGGTTTACTAGGGTTTATGTAATGGGTTATGGGATGTCAGCCGATGGGTTTACCCATGATTATGCCTATTTGTAAATGTATAAATAAGTAGATAAGCGATGTAATAAGTCTAGTGGTTGGATATGTGCACAATATGTTGTAAGAAGTAGTGTGGATTAGTGCAAGAAAGTGGTTAATGTTGGCTTAGTGCAAGAGATTGTAAGTTGCTCCGTGCAATAGAATGTGTAAGGCTCTGTGCTAATAAGGATTTGGCTATGTGCCCTGACCTGGTTTTGGGGAAGGTGGATCTAGTGCATTATGCACAGATCACCTGTCCAGTGCGAAGCTTGGCTCTGTGGCTATCTGCATAGGATCATATGAATGTAATAAGATTGAACACTAATAAAGAAGAAGAAGAAGTTGGTGGACGTAGCCCCTCACTGGGGTGAACCACGTATATCCTGTGTCTTGATATGCTTTATGCGATGTGTTTTATGTGTTTATTTGCTTAGTGTTGTTGTTATACTGTATTATGAATGCATATAATGTTGTTGCTTAGTGATTAATGGTATTAAATATGAATGAATCATAGATATGAGCTAATGCTATGTGCTAAGTGATTGAGAGTGCTTTATCTTTATTGTTACTGCGTTGATATATAATAAGGTTTTAATCTGCGATGTGAGTAAGATTTAAGAACTAATGAATATTGTTGTCTAAGTGCTCTGGTAAGTGTTGTAATCACATATCTGTGTCCCAACTTGGTTATAGACATCTGAGTCCTGCAACCCCACCGCCTCTACCTCAGGTGAGACTTCATCTACTTCGCAGGTGTTGTCGAAAGGGCTGGTAGTTAGGGTTTTGTTGGTGCTTTGTTGAAGTGTTGAACCCTGGGTCTTCCCTTGTGCCAACAAATGGTTCCGTTGCTAGGACCTAAAACTGTGATTGTTGGGAACTGAAGAAAAGAGAAATATGTTGTTGTAGTGCGCAGTATTCTAATTGAGTTGCGAAGCTCTGTGCTAAGAAAGAAACCTGATCTGGAGAAAAGAGGTAAGATCTTAAAGATTTATGCTATGGTAAGGGTAAGATAAGTGGAATTTTTTTCTTCAAAAGAATGAATCTAGGTATGTTTGATAGGGTTTGTCCTAGTTTGAAAACTCGGGCACAAGAAAGAGTTGATTTGAATAAATTTGATATAATTAGAGAAAGATATGTTATTCCTATGCATAGAAAGAATTTTTGGACTAATAAGTGGATGCAGGAACCTAGAAAGAACTTTTGCAGATTGCAAGTCTATCACTGTGATCCCAGTGCACAGTACAGGAGAGGCTAGGGATTGTTTAAAAGAAAGAGAGGATTAACACTATGCTATAATTGCAGAATATTGGGACATATCGCTAAGGAATGCCCTGGTACAATTCCTATTTGTCTTTGTTGTAAATCTATTGGTCATGAGGTTGAGGACTACCCATGGATGATTGCTAATGTTGAAAAGATGAACATGGAACAAGAAAACTATAAAGAAGGTCAAGAGACTAAGGATATGTTAACGAAAAATACAACAAAAGAGTCAGAGACTATATTAATACAGTTAAAAGAAGTAATGGATGATCACAGAGACATCAGTTTACCAGAGATCCTGAAAGAAAAACAGTGCATAGTTACAAGAATAGAAGACTTCGACATAGACTGTGCATTGAATGAAGAAACACATGTGAACATTATGTCAGAAATAAATTGGTAAATTTTGGGAAAGCCTACTATGGTACCTTCATTGAGAAGGATAGGCTTGTTTAAAGGAAATATGATAACCCTATGTAGACAAGTTACTAATATACCTATGATTTCTCATGAAACAACAACTGAAGAAGAATTTGAAGTCATTAAATTTGTTGATAACAGTGCCCGTTTTCCACTTTTGTTAGGAAAGACTTAGATTGAAAAGGATCATATTAGAAGGAAAGTAGAAGAGAAATCCACAGAAAAGAAAAATCAAGAACTAAGGGATCTCATAGCTCAAAGAATAGATCGACTGATAGAAGAACCCTAAGTGGAGTCGAAGCAACACAATGAAAGATAAGTAGCTGTCAAAGTTGAAAGAGCGTGAGAAGGTTTGAAGGACCTATCCATACAAGAAATAAGAATACCTACCCAGGACCTATTAAACAAAGAGGTATTACCTTTGAACCCTTTGAGATCACATCAGTAGCACAAAGTTACTACGCTAAGAAAATATAAGAATAAAAATGGAAAGAGGAATCCAGAGATTCAGATCATAGGAAAGAAGGCAAGGAAGCTCAGTAAGAAGAAAGCCAAGTTAGAAAAACTAGAGGAAGTTCTAGAGAAGACTTCGCATGAGGCAGATCTACAGAACTTGAACCTCGTCGGAGTAGCAGAACCATGTAGAATGGGACTTCTCCATGGCAAATCCATATGACCATTGGAGGCGCCCCGACCATTATAATGATGCTCCAAAATGGCTAGAAACACAATTATTGATGGAAATACCATTGAGACCATGCCATAATGGATTGATTTGTATTGATTGAGGCATTCCTACCCATTGGAGGAATTTGTTACGATGCTTATTTATTTAACCTGTTGGATGTTGTGACGGGACCACATTTTTCCACCCATGATTATCCAAGCTACTAGAGAATCGATTGCATATTGCGCTTTGATTTCTAGACCTCACCATCCATTTGATTACCTAGCTTTTTCATTTGCCTACTTGATCTATTTGGTTACAAGTGTGAATGTTCGGGCGAAGCTAGCACATTAGAGAAGTATGTGAAGGATATTCTCATGGAGATCATGGTTGAGAAAGTTATGTATGTAGGAATAGAGGCATCATCGGCTGGGGGACTGCAAGCATCCCCTTCAACTCGATGTCATTCTAAATGAACCGCGACTAAGAAGTGAAGCAAGAACATCGACGATCTGGCTAACACGAAGAAAATCTTGTCGTTCTTGCCAGATTATATACTACCTTTGGCTGCTACAGTTAGTCGTGATAGTACCCCACGTGACTTCGAGTACACATTGATCACTGTGTACATCTTGAAGGGGATACGCATAGTTTCACCCCAGTTAGAACAAATCCCAGCCTTGAAGAAAGAAAAGGAGGAGGTATTAGATCAACTACAAGTTGTGAAGTCTTGCATAACCACCTACGATAAGGAGAAAGATGAAATTTAGGTGATGTTCGAGGAGGAAAAAGAAAAGATACAGAAAGAAAAAGACCAGCTGCTCATAGAGAAGACTGCAATCAAAGAGGCGGTGACTAAAGCACTTCGCTCTGTGTCAGGCTTGGCACAGAAGGAAGAAGAGTCAACTGAGATGCAAGTGGGGAATCTTGCTAAGGCCATTCAGCAGCTTCAAGAAAGATTAATAGAGTTAGAGCTCCAAGCAGTGCCGAGCACTCCGCAAGAAGTGTGCTATCAGAGGGATGAAGCTTCCAAGAATGTAGTTGGAAGGATCAGGGCACTCAACTTTTAAATGTAATAAATTGAGTGATCATAGTGCATAGAACTACGAACACCTCACAAAAGATCCAGACCCAAGGAAACTGGAAGCACAGCTCCAGGAGGTGCAGCAACAGGCATCCACCATGCAAGTGCAGATGAAGATACTCACTGCGGTTCAGTGAATGAAGAGATCACAGGAGCATCATGCAGTCCAGAAGCAGATTACTACCATACATAGCAGAGTCATGGAAGTTACACAAAGGCTATAGCTGATGCAAGACGAAGCATGCACGATTTTTCAAGATATTGAAGGACGGGGCTTGTAGCTAGATCAAGTGGTTGTGACAGTGGAACAACACTTAGAAGGGCCTGTTACAAAGCAAGTGATTAAGGAGTTCGCTGAGTATGAGGCTCTAGCTAAGCAAGAAGCTGAGGTAGCTCAAGCTAAGCTTGAGGCCTTTGAAGCAACATTGCCCAAATCTGAGTGACTTGGGACGATTCATAGGTGAGTGTTGGGGGCATGTTGGCCCTTGACCAAGTTCTGAGGAAACATTAGTCGTGTTGACCACTTTTGGCACTTCGACAGGCTGGTCAAATATGGAGTGCCTAGGAAGAGCCGAGATCACGGTATCTCACTTATTTTGTAGACTTGTGGACCCAGCAAAGGGTTTACTAGGGTTTATGTAATGGGTTATGGGATGTCGGCCCATGGGTTTACCCATGTTTATGCCTTTTTGTAAATTTATAAATAGGTAGCTAAGCGATGTAAGTAGTGTGTGGCTTGAAGATATAAAGTGGTTAATGTTGGCTTAGTGCAAGAGATTGTAAGTTTCTCTGTGCAATAGACTGTGTAAGGCTCTATGCTAACAAGGAGTTGGCTCTATGCCTTGACCTGGTTTTGGGGAAGGTGGATCTAGTGCGTTATGCACAGATCACCTGTCTAGTGAAAAGCTTGGCTCTGTGGCTCTATGCACAGGAGAAAATGAATGTAAGAAAATTAAAGACTAATAAAGAAGAAGAATAAGTTGGTGGACGTAGCACCACACTAGGGTGAACCACGTATATCCTATGTCTTGATGTTCTTAGTGCAATGTGATTAATGTTGTTTATTTACTTAGTGTTGTTATTATAATGTATGATGAATGCATATGATGTTGTTGTTTAGTGCTTAATGGTATTAAATATGAATGAATTATAGATCTAAGCTAATGTTATGTGTTAGGTGATTGAGAGTACTTGATATTTATTGTTACTGTGTTGATCTGTAATAAAGGTTTAATTTGCGATGTGAATGAGATTCAAGAACTAATGGATATTGTTGTCTAAGTGCTCTACTAAGTTTTGTAATCATAGATCTATGTCTCAGCTTGGTTGTAGACACCTGAGTCCTGCAACCTGCCATGCCTCTACCTTGGGTGAGACTTCATCTGCTTCACAGGTGTTTCTGAAAGGGCTGGTAGTTAGGGTTTTGTTGGTGTGTTGTTGAAGCATTGAACCCTGGGTCTTCCCCTGTGCCAACAAATGGTTCTATTGCCAGGACAACTATACCAAGTGGTTGCGATAGTGGAACAACACCTGAAAGGGCCTATTACAGAGAAAATAATTCAGGAGTTCGTCGAGTAGGAGGCCCTGGTGAAGCAACAAGTCAAGGCAGCTTGAGCTAAGCTCGAGGCCTTTGAAGTAGTGTTACCCATATCTGAGTGAATCGAGACGAGTAATAGGTGAGTGTTGGGGGCATGTTGTCCCTCGACCAAGTTTTGAGGAAACATTGGTTGTGGTTGACCACTTTTGGGACTTCGACAAGATGGTCGAAGATGGAGCTCCCAGACATAGCTGAGATCATAGGATCTCACTTGTTTTGTGGGCTTGTGGACTGAGAAAAGGGTTTAATAGGGTTTATGTAATGGGTTATGGGATGCCATCCCATGGGTTTACCCATGATTAGGCCTCTTTCTAATGTATAAATAAGTAGCGAAGTGATGTAATAAGTCTAGTGGTTGGCTATGTGCACAATATGTTGTAAGAAGTAGTGTGGCTTAGTGAAAGAAAGTGGTTAATTTTGTCTTAGTGAAAGAGATTGTAAGTTTCTATGTGCAACAGACTGTGTAAGGCTCTATGCTAATAAGGAGTTGGCTTTGTGCCTTGACTTGGTTTTGGGGAAGGTGGATCTAGTGCGTTATGTGCAGATCACCTGTCTAGTACGAAGCTTGGATCTGTGGCTCTGTGCACAAGAGTAGATGAATGTAAGAATATTGAAGACTAATAAATAAGAATAATAAGTTGGTGGACGTAGCCCCTCAGTAGTGTGAACCACGTATATCTTGTGTCTTGATATGCTTTGTGTGATGTGATTTATCTGTTTATCTACTTAGTTTTTTTGTTATAATGTATGATGAATGCATCTAATGTTGTTTCTTAGTTCTTAATGGTATTAAATATGAATGAATGATAGATATGAGCTAATGTTATGTGCTAAGTGATTGAGAGTGCATGATCTTTATTATTACTGTGTTGATCTGTAATAAGGGTTTAATCTGCAATGTGAGTAAGATTTAAGAACTAATGCATATTGATGTCTAAGTGCTCTGCTAAGTGTTGTAATCACATATCTATGTCCCAGTTTGGTTGTAGACACCTGAGTCCTACAACCCCCCTGCCTCTACCTCAGGTGAGACTTCATATGCTTCACAGGTGTTGTCGAAAGGGCCGATAGTTAGGGTTTTGTTGGTGCATTGTTGAAGCATTGAACCCTGGGTCTACCCCTATGCCAACACTATACACTTAACAACTACTAGTGTGGGAGATTCTAAAATCTAACAAAGGATCAAAACCCTCTCACGAGGAGACAATTTCTTCAATCAGGTGAAATAAGGGTTTCAATAAGAACCTAGGGAGAGAAAGTATGAAGGATATTAGCTTGGGACTGATAATCTATTGATGTACAACAATATTCTATATGTTCTTATTTTAACAGATATTAAGAACCTGATTATGGATGAGTTCCATAGGAGAACCTATGTAGGTCATCCCGGTTACCAAAAAATAATAAAAACAATAAGTTAATTATATTATTGGCCGAGGATGAAGCAATATATTGCATGATAAATTTCCAAGTATTTGGAGTGCCAACAAGTTAAGGTTGAGCACAAACATCGTGTAGGTTTATTACAACCATTTCCATTTCCATAATGGAAATGGGAGACTATCTCCATGGATTTCATTCCTCGTCTACCAAGGATAGTTAAGCATCATGATGCAATCATGGTAGTAGTGGATAAGCTAAGTAAGGAATCTAACTTCATTTCTATCAAATTTACTTTTAATGCCATAGATATTGTGGATTGTTGATAATCTAGCACCTTGATATTGTGGACCGTTTGAAGTTTTGGAAAGAGTGGGACCAATAACACATAGATTTTCTGTAGCACCTATTGTTAGAGCTCACAATGTGTTCCATGTATATTTATTAAAGACATATGTTCATGATTCTAATCATTTCATTGAATAGATTGTGATATAGGTGGAACCAGAGGAATAATTCTAGCGCGAACTTCAATGCATCCTAGACAAGAGGGAAACAATTCTCTGAAACCGAGCCATCGTGCAGGTCAAGGTGAAATGGAATAAATTTGAAGAAGATGAGGCTACCTTGGAGCTGGAGGATTCCATGAGATTTTCATACCATTTTGTTTTTTTTATATGGTGTTTTAAACATCAAGGACAATATTTATTTAAGGGGGAGGGGAATGTAACATCCTTTCCCCCATGACTATAATTATTCTAATACTTCATATAATGTGATTATGAAGCATGTAATTATGTTTTGATTCATAAAAAACATTAGAAAACTAACTAAGGAGGAAAACCCTTGAGTACTAGCCATGATATTACAGGTGGGAAATTGATTAAGTGGGTTGATGTGATGGAGCTGGTGTGTTTCAATGAAGAAAATAAAAGGGATTCTTAGAAATAAAACATATAATTGAAAGACATAAATACACACCTACCAGCATACTTGAACCTGCATGGATACACGTGATCAATTATGGTAGGCAGGACTAGTGGTTGAAGTAGTTATAACTTCCAATAGACCTGATCGCTTGAAGAGGCAAGGGTACACTAAGAAAAAAAAAACTGATAGAAGTGAATCCCTTGGATTGGGCCTTCAAAACTTGGATCTATCACTAGAGGTGATATATGACATAATCCATTGGAATCCTAAAGATTAGGTGGAAGAAGAGGCCAAAGGTGGAAAAACATCACCAAGAGGTGCAAAAGGAAAGATAGAGAAGACTAAAAATATGCGCAGAGGAGGATAATATCTCACAACAACAATTGGGAATACATGAAATGAGTTGAACTAAGGAGAATAATATGAGTAAGAGTAAGTGAGAACCATACTCACAGATAGATGGTGTGATGAAAAAATTTCTTCACTAGAACATATTTCAAAGATAAAATAAATTTGGAAGTTGTTCTTGAAGAAAATAGAAATCTTGTCCAAAATAATTTTGATCACCTTAGAATGGAGGATACCTAGACCCAGAGAAGAGAAATAAAGGATTGCAACTTGGTACCTTCTAGAAGGAAACCGACAATGGTAAGGGAGGTCACCGAGGGACTATATAGAAGAGAAGGGACTACTTGTGTGGAGGAAATCCAGTAGGGAGGGTACTTAATAAACTTGTGGAATTCCTAAGCTCAATAGGAAGAGTGCAACTTATGTTTTTGTCAGTGGAGGAAGGAGAGTAACCATCCTGGATCATTTTAAGTATGAGAACCAAATGAATCATTCCTCTTGTGATATTATGTCTTGGCACATGGGTGGCATGTTGTAGGAAGGCTCTTTTCAACATATATTAAGGTTGGGAGGAATGGCATCCTCTCTCATTTAGTTGGATGTTATATTAACTAAACAAATATGTGTTTTTATCCAATATGCTTGATGTAAATATGTTATTTCATGGTTTAAATAGGAAATGTGAATGTATGCAAGGAATGAATGAATTACTAAGTAAAATGGAGTATTTATGTTTGTTTCCATTGGATGACTTACTAGACTTATGAATCCTTGAGACTAGTAACAGGGTAGGGTGTATTCCTATGGAGGATGCATGTATTTGAATGGAAATATTGTAGGATATGAACAAAATATTCACCCTGAAGTTGGAAGAGGAAATACATTATTGAATGAGGATGGTGTTGGAACAAGGGTAGACCCAGGGTTCAACGCTACAACAACGCACCAACAAAACCCTAACTATCAGCCCTTTCGGCAACACCTGCGAAGCAGATGAAGTCTCACCTGAGGTAGAGGCAAGGGTGGTTGCAAGACTCAAGTGTCTGCAACCTTACTTGGGACACAGATCTATGATTATAGCACTTAGCAATCACCTATCATAGATTATTCATCAATATTCAACCCTTATGATACTTCGCAAATAGCACAGAGCATCGCAGTATGTACTTAGATCTAAGATAATTCAGCACTAAGCATATTACATACCAGATCTAACATTCATTCATATCTCAGAAGTAAAAAGAATAAATAGATCTATCTAACACATCAAAGCACTTATCAAAGGAAGAGGCAAACACATCAGGTCGAGGCACAGAGCACAACACACAGATTTATCGTGGTTCACCCCCACCATGGGGCTATGCCCACAAAGACTTCTTCTTTATTAGCTTCAATTAATTAGGTTACTGCACAGAGCCATCCAAATCCCTCTTCGCATAGGACATAAGATCTGTATAGCTGACTAGATCCTTCTTCCTTGCACTACAACACAAATCCTTCTACAATATCTCATAGGGACTTGCACTTAGCCTTGCAAGCCTTACAAAGTTCACACGGAGCACTTATTCAACATCACATAGATGCACTACCAATTGCACTAAGAAATCACACCTACTTCACATCTACTTCATATTTATTTATACATACAAAAGTGGGCCTAAGCATGGGTAAACCCACGGGCCGACATCCCTTTCCCATTACATTATCCCCAAAAACCCAAAAAGGGGTCTAGCTTCCATGAT
The DNA here is from genome assembly GCA_000966675.3 of Picea glauca. Lineage (NCBI taxonomy): Eukaryota > Viridiplantae > Streptophyta > Pinopsida > Pinales > Pinaceae > Picea > Picea glauca. Next base: position 108,871 of record JZKD02S1978374.1, on the reverse strand, counting down.
TTTCGCTCCACATTGTGCTCCATATTTGACAAGTTGTCGAAGTCCCAAAAATGGTCAAATATGACCAAGTGTTCCTCAAACCTTGGTCAGGGCCAACAGGCCCCCAACACTCACCTGTGACTCATCCCGAGTCACTCAGGTCTGGGTAACTTTGCCTCAAAGGTCTTGATCTTAGCTCGAGATGATTCTACTTGTCTCTATTCTACTGCTTCTTTCTCAGCGAATGCCTGAACAATCGCTTCGTTGATAGGTCCTTGTTGTAGGAAAATCTCCCTGCGAACAGGTAGATCACCTCTAAGGCTTGACCTTAACCCTAGACAGAAAAATGATTAACGTGGACACTGACTTCCTTTCAAATCCATCTAAACTAATGCATGAGAAGGGAGGATGACAGAAGTACATTTTAATCGACGTTTGTCCCTGCACGCTCCGAGTTGCACTCCAATCCTTTTGCTCCTCACTGAGGTCTATGGAAAAAACAAGATATGACCACTTCCTACTCTATTGACATTAGCTTGAAAATAGATCTATCAATAAATGATAAGTTCATGTGATATCAAACACAAACTAGAAAGAAACAGGCCAAGCGTGTCATATTAATGAGAATAACGACAGCAGTAATTACAATCGTAGATGCGAATACGACAGCTTCGTCAAGTCCTCTTCGTCTAACCCTTTCCTGAAAGATCCACAACCTGGATAACAACAGCTTCACTGATCACTCTCCTTTGGCTGACTGTCAGTTTCCTCCAAGATCATAAGTTTCATATGTTCAATTCCTCCTTCCCATCAGCTATGTTCCAACACCACTTATGAGATCATAAGTTTGGTGTAATTCTCCATTTTGCAGTCTCACTTATGAGATCATAAGTTTGACATTCTCTATTTTGTAGTCTATACCACTCATGAGATCATAAGTTTGGTATGATTCTCTCTTTTCCCTTCCCTTTCACCATTAGAAAGATTTCTTATATAGCCTTGGAGAGGCTCAACAATCTTGAGATATCTTTGGGGAAGGTGAGGATTTTCCTCCTTCAGTTGAGGATCTACCCTAGGATCATGGTTGGACTAGGGATTAGAATCCAACTAACTTCCAAGAATGAAAAGATGCTTCCCCCATTCATCTCAACAGCTTAACAACTTCCCAGAATAGGTAGCGCTCCCTCAGAAAGGGTATCAGAGCGTTGTAGCACTCCTGGTGAGCCTTGGGAAAGCGCCAGCGCTCTTAAGATGAGCAGCGCTCCTCCAGAAGGGCCTGAGGGGCGTTATAATGCACCTTGAATCATGGTAGAGGAGTGTGAGTGCTTCTGCAGCTATAGTAGGGGAGCGTTCCCCCTCCAAACCAGTGTTTCAAGGTTTCTTTTAGGTGTCAAGAGCTATTTGATTCCAGTAAACCAGTTTTCCTCTTCCAAATTAGTCATGTGAGGTGTCATAAGTGCCTCCTTAGTGTTTTCATCATGGAATCATGTCTGAACATCATTTGCGACACTAGTGATCAACTTGCGACACTTGCGAAAGTTGTAGGGAAGATGTGACACTTACGACGATTGACAAAGACAATGCGACACTTAGCAATTTTGACGTGTAACAGAATGCCCCCCAAAGTATGAAGTCAGAAGATACGAACTGATGACTGAAATACTTTGCAGATGTTCAAGCAAGGGTATAGANTACAAAGTGGATCTATGTAACAATGTATGTGTTCTTTGTCCAGGACTCCTTCGCAACCTGGGCGAAACATATATCAAGGTGAATTACTCAACCCAGGGTCTTCTTACCAATCCCCACGTGATACGATTCTAACCATGTGAATAGACGTATTGGTGTCGAACACGGCAGAAACCACTTGATTACCGGTCAATGAGATAAACCGTTAACAAGTGCGAGGGAGATTACCATTAATGTCAATGATTCCCAAGGTATCTTAGTACATTCCACTAAACATGAATAGATGAGCTAAAGTTGAACATTCGTGGAATCATTCGATCAGAGGTCAATGATGTAAACCCACTGTCGAACGTGAGGAGGCCTGCCATTGAGGCATGCAGGTCCCAAAGTACTAATTAGTTTCTAAGTCTACTTCCCGGATAATGTGTTGAAGTCGACAGGAATAGAATCGTCGAGGGAGGGCCTTGATGTATCCCCCATCAACGACACGAAACAGACATAGATGTAATTGGTAGGTCAAAATAACATGGACTGACACGGGTTTTTTGAGACAAAATATTTGGGATGGTTGACTCTCGAGGCGGATACTTCCCTTGAACACTGGAGCACAACAACAAAACATGACATGGACCAAAACTGTGCAATGGGTACTGTGACTTGCGTCGGGTGACCCAAAGGAGTGAAAGGATACTCAAAGATTGGCTCAGTGCAGAGGTTCAGCGGGTTATGATATGAGCAAATGACAAAGTGTCGTGTTCAAGGGCGACTCTAAGAAGTGCTAGATGGTGTTCTCAAGAGACTGCTTGGCTTGCTCCTTTCAATTTTTCCCCCATCCAGATAGATGAGTACCTCTTTTTAATTTAACGAGCTCGAGGAGTATAACACATGCTCGATATAAATCACCTTCGGTAAGTTCCTCTTCCTTTGTTTAACGAATCAGAATAAGTAAGGGTTCGTTCCCATGTGGGCCTGTCGATGTGTGCTTTAACGAGTCCAAAGACAGAAAACTCGAAGGTTTTTCGAGATTATAGAGTTTGTAAAAACACTTAAAAGAGAACTCTCTCAGTTCCTTTTTCGTACAGTAGTCCATCGAGACCGAAAAAGGGTTAAACTACCGCTCGAAAGACGCCCTTTCTGACCTTTTAACGAGTGT
>JZKD02S1978374.1:83372-102706 GCA_000966675.3 Picea glauca | reverse complement strand
AAGTACACGAACCTAGGAGCAATTACGAGATTTAGTCAAATCCTGTAATTTCTGATAAATTTTCAATTTTAATGCCAAAAATTAGAAAACTCAATTCTTAAGCTAAATAATGATAAATATACCTTGCATAAGCTATTTTATGGAAAATATGGAATGAAATGGAGGTAAAATGGATGGTTATAGAGGCAAAAGTGTAGTTTATAGAGTAAAAAGGAAGCATAAAAATGTACTCAACAGTAGGCTGCCTCCCAACTCGGCTGGAGTTTCTAGGTGACTTCCATCACTCTTTTCTGCATGGTAAGAATGATTTTTTGGGCAGTGCATTGTTCCTAGGATCTCTTCATCCTCTAGATGGGTGACAAGAGCTTGAGTTGTGCATGTACTATATCTGCGTGTTGCTTTTCTTCCTAGAGTTGGGACTCCAATTTCTTCAACTCTGGGTCTTTAGATAGTTTTTCATATATCTATGTGCTTCTGCTACTTAGTTGTTTACATTATGTAGCAAGTGTTTTAATCCTCTCAACTATGCTCTGAGCAATAAATTCTCGTTGGTCACGCACTTCTTGTGGAGTCTGTGGTATGGTCTGAAGCTTTAATTCCATGACCCGTTGTTGAAGTTGTTGAATAACTTCAGCTAGCTTCATCACTTGGCATTCTATGGGCTCTTCGACCTTCTTATCTAAGCTGGTCACAGAGAGAAATTCTCTGTTGATTGCTTCTTCAATTCCTATCTTCTTTGTGAGCAACTGATCTTTCTTTTTTTGGATCTTAGCTCTGTCTTCTTTAAATTTTGCTTGGAGAGCATTCTTCTCTTGTTGCGTAGCTTGGCGTTGTTCAATAATTTCCTCTTGTGCTTTCTTTAGGGCCTGGGTGCCTTGAATTTTTTTTTCCTGAGCATGTCGAAGGCATACTTCGACTGTATCAGCAATATTGTGGAGCTGAATTGATTCATCTCTTACTTCTGTTGTTCCTTCTGGCAGAGGTGCAGTAGAGATTGCTCGGCTAGACTGGAGTGCTTGTTGTACTCCTTGGAGCGCGATCTCAATTTGGCTATACATTTGTTCCTGCTTCACCTCATGCTTCTCTATGATTTCATTTGAAGCATCATTGACCACTACAACAAGGAAATCAAAGTCATCCAACGTGAGGGCAGTTCGCATATTAGTTACAGGGGTTCTTGGTTTCTTTCTAGAGGAATATTTTAGAGGTGAGACCTTCCTTTTCTTCAATGAGTCTTCTTCATCCCTAGGTGGTGGTACTTCGACTTTATGTTGTTTAATTTGTGTACCTTCTTCATCTGGTGTAATGGAATTTGTCCTTATATATAGGCTATCAACATCCTGGACTTCTTTAGTCTTCTTCGTCTTCTTTGCTTTATTTGTCTTACTGGGCCCAGGTGTATCCTGCCCAGTTCTAGGGCTGTCGATGTCGGACATTTCTACGGGGTATGTTGAAACAAGGAGGTTCATCGACCATTCCTTGGTGATCTCTTACAGGTCTTCTTCTGTCATCTTATAATAAGACTGAAGTTGTTCCTAGTGCTCATCAACACGTGGGGTTAGGTATATAAAGTGGTAGCCTGCACTGAACTTTATCAGAGGTCGGAATCTATGTAAAGTGTTTGGGGTTATGAGAGGTTCACTCCTTATGGTTGCTTTCAATTGGTTATAGTACGCGTGGAAAATGACATTTTATTTCCATTTCTTTCTCATGTCGTTCGAGTACCATAATGTATTGAACTTTGCAGCTAGTGGCTCAAATGGGTCAAGGTCCAGGAAGGTTGCACCTTCTGGTAGCTCCCATGCAACAAAAGTGATCAGAATCAGGAGCCAACTAAAATGGAATTCATGCCCCTAATCATGGGCTTGTCTACAGTCAATCTCCAGTGATTCACCAAGTACTTCACCCAGTTCATCTATAGTCCCTCTGTGCACTTTCGTGCAAGATCAACTACAAATCCAGATACTTGTGTTGGTCGATTCTTGTGTACCAACTTCCCTGCGATCAGTTGGCATGCGAGGTGCACTACACCACTTTCAATAGAAGCTACCTAGTATTCTCTCGCACCTTTCTCCACATCGCCATAGGCTTCTTTTATCTTCTACGCAAGAGCGCGATCTGCAGTCTTTCCAGGATAGTACTCATGGGGATCAGGGCCTTGCATGCTAAGCCCGGTGATCCTATTGATCAACGTCAGATCAACAGTTATGCGACGATCTAACCACATGTATCCTCTATGGTAACTTGCTAGCCGCCATTTTACACAAGCATTCACCTACTGGTGTATGCCAAAGTGTGGTATTTTCATAACGGTGAGAAAAGTAAACTGCGTGAGGTTCATTATCCATTGTTGAGGGATGAGCTTCGAATTGTTTTCCTTAGTTCTCGTCAAGTACTTATACGGGATGAGCATGTTGTAAACTTTACGGTCCCCCAGGTTGAAGTCGCAAAACTTCAACGATGTAACCTTCTCTTGATCTATGCGGTAGGTGCGTACTCCTTTCGGTAGATATGCAGTGACTAGGGTGTATTCAAAGTCTCTAGGGACATTGTCCCTATTAATCTCATCACTCAGAGGGGATATGTAAGCTGGTAGGATGGATGGCACTAACTTCACATTGGCTAAGTCATCTTTATGCTTGGTTCTTCTCTCTTCGTCGGCTCAAGATGTTCCTGCTTGAGCAATGGATGGGGAGGCTTGCACTCCTCTCGTCGATGATGCTTGGAATCCGATGGACATTCTTCTTTCCGACATGACTCTCTCAGTCATTAAATAGAGAAGGACGTCTGTGATGGATTCCTCAAGTGCAGTGAGCTCGTCGGACATACGCACTCAGGAAATATAATCAGGGTCATGATGATCTCAAAATACTGCACTAGGATGAACAATCTGCTTGCAAGGATCACTGTAGATAATCACCAATTCCGCGGACTTCGATTTTTTTGTGGAAAAAGTGTTCTTCGGGCAAAGCGTGACGAGCTAAATAGGAAATTCGTCAATGATCTACTTGCAATGGGTATGAAGCTTCCATGGACATTGATCCATCTGTTATGGCATGGTTCAATGGTCTATTGGTGATCCTTTAATGCTTTTCTGTCCATTCGGGGCAGAAGTCAAACAAGTATATTGGTCCAATGACTATATTGCTTTTCCATGGAGAAGTGCCATATGTCGTTGTTCTGATATCTCGACGAAGCTTAATTCCTGTGATTTTTCCTTCTGTGAATTTTCCTCTGGAATCTTCTATAAATTTTCGATCATGGCTCTCTTCTTACTTAGCTTCCTAGCCTTCTTCCTAGTGAGCTTCATCTCGGTCATCCTTTTTCCATTATGATTCTTATCTTCTCTCGACATAGTCACTTCCCAATGCTGAGATTCTTTATTCAGATCCAAGGGTAATACTCCTTCATCATATGGATTAGGTATTTCGGTCTTCTATGGCTCCTCTAATTCTCTTATAGCTTTGACATCCAATTCCTTGGTGTTCAATATCCTATATCTATTCTCTTGTTCTTCCATCAAGTAGGAAATCCTTCTAGTCATAAATTCCATGAGTTCTTGCTTCTTCTGTTCTAGGGCTTCCTTTTCTTCTTTTCTCCGGATCTAGTATTTTTCAATCCAGATCTTTCCTAACAAAGATGGAAATGGGGCATAGTCCTCAATAAATTTAATAACTTCGAATTCTTCCTCTGTCGAATCTCCATGGGTACTCATAGCTATCTAGGTAATTCTGCCACATAGGGTTACCATTTTTCCTTTAAAAAACCCTATTTTTTCTAGTGAGGGAACCATAGTAGGCCTCCCTAGGGTTTCCCAAGTACTTTCTGTCATAATTTTCATCTATGTTCCCTCATCCAGAGCACAGTAAATGTCGAAGTCTCCTATTCTTACTTCAATTTTTTCCTTTTCTTTGAAGATCTCTGACAAACTGGCATATTTATGTTCATCCAGGGTTTCTTTCATTTTCAGTAACATAATCTCTGATTCTTTCTGGGGTTCTTCTATAATCTTAGTCTCTTGATCTCCTTCAAAGTTTTCTTGCTCCATATTCATCTTTTCGAGTCTAGCAATCATTCTAGGGAAATCCAGTACTTCATGGTCCATAGCCTTACAACAGAGGCAACTAGGGTTTCTCCCAAGGCATTCCTTAACAAGATGTCATGGTCTTCTGCAACTATAACAAAGAGTTAATCCTCTCTTTCTCTTCAATGATCCCCAACTTTTCTTGTACTTCTTGCTAGGGTCATAATGGCTAGGGTGCAAAAATTTCTTTCTAGGATCCTGCATCCATTGGTTAGTCCAAAAATTCTTTCTATGCATAGATATAACATATCTTTCATTATTCTTATCAAATTTATTCATATCAAATTTTCTTTCATCTAAAAATGCCCTAGTTTTCAAGCTAGGAAAAACTCTATCAAGCATACCTAAATCCATACTTTAGAAACAAAAAATTTCACTTGTCTTACTTCTACAGACCACAAAGCTTCCAGATCTAAAAAACTTTTGACTATTCTTACCTTTATCAAAGCACAAAGCTTACAGATCTTACTTCTTTTCTTCAATATCGGCCTCTTTTCTTGCAGATCTGACTTCTTTCCTTTAGATCTATCCTTCCTTCTTCAACACAGATCATTTCATATCAAGTGGATCACTGCACACTAGGGCATAGATCCATGCATAGAGCTTTCACAATTTCAGGATGAATCTTTGCACAAAGCTTCTTCTTCTCAATTCCCAGCAATCACAGTTTCAGGTCCTAGCAATGGAACCATTTGTTGGCACAGGGGAATACCCAGGGTTCAACGCTACAACAGTGCACCAACAAAACCCTAACTACTGGCCCTTTCAGAAACACCTGCGAAGTAGATAAAGTCTCACCCGAGGTAGAGGCAAGGGTGGTTGCAAGACTCAGGTCTCTACAACCTTAGCTGGGACACAAATCTGTGATTATAACACTTAGAAATCACCTAGCATAGATTATTCATTAATATTCAACCCTTATGATACTTCACAGATAGCACAGAGCATTGCAGTATGTACTTAGATCTAAGATAATTCAGCACTTATCCACAATAAGATAGATTAGATTCGGTAGATCAAGCACTAAGTATCTTACATACCAGATCTAACATTCATTCATATCTCAGAAGTACAAATCATAAATAGATCTATATAACACATCAAATCACTTATCAAAGGAAGAGACAAACACATCAGGTCGAGGCACAGAGCATAACGCACATATTTACCATGGTTCACCCCCACCCTGGGGCTACATCCACAATGTCTTCTTCTTTATTAGCTTCAATTAATTAGGTTACAACACAGAGCCATCCAAATCCCTCTTCGCATAGGACAGAAGATCTGCACAGCTCACTAGATCCTTCTTCCTTGGACTATATCACAAAGCCTTCTACAATCTCTCACAGGGACTTGCACTTAGCCTTGAAAGACTTACACAGTTCACATGGAGTACTTATTCAACATCACATAGATGCACTACCAATTTCACTAAGCAATCACACCTACTTCAAATCTACTTCATATTTATTTATACATACAAAAGTGGGCCTAAGCGTGGGTAAACCCACAGGTCGACATCCCTTTCCCATTACATTATCCCCAAAAACCCAAAAAATACTCAAAAAGGGGTCTAGCTTCCATGATTTCCACTTCACATTGTGCTCCATCTTTAACAAGTTGTAAAAGTCCCAAAAATGGTCAAATATGACCAAGTGTTCCTCAAAATTTGGTCAGGGCCAACAGATGGTCTATGTGTATATTTCGAGAGCCCTAATTATATGGAAACCCTTTCTATTGAGAGGAAAGTTTGCAAGATATGGGGAAAATATTCATTTTGATAGTGACAGGAGTGCCCTGGTGTTTTGGAAGCCCTTTGTAGGTTAATTGACCTTAAGCCCTAAAAGAATCACCTGCAATAGATAGATAGATTGCAGGACATGCAATTCTCCATCCAATTTCCTTATGGAATGTTGTAGCCAGTTTAAATCTAGATTCTCGAGCTCTTGAAGGTCTGCTAGAACCTCAAAAAATGCCTAGAAGGAACCTTGAAGTGGTTAATTCCTAATTTATGCTAACATCAAGAAGAAAACCAATGTTTTAAGTTAAATGGATTCACAGTTGTTGGATCAACTCAGTTGGAAGGTCCTAACCATTTCTTTGAGGACAAATGTGTCAAAATGGTATAGTATAAGGTTGTGTTGGGACTCTGACAGAAAGAGATCTGAGTCAACGAAAATTGTTGATCTATTGGAGGGTGCATCAATGAGTCTTAGACTGTTGATACGAGTCATGATTTTTTTAGAGGGAAGAATATCAGAGGTCTAGATGGGAGGTTTTGAAGGAGTCTAAAGACTGGGGAGTCTAAGAGCCATAGATTTGGAAGGTATGAATAGTAGGATATCAGTCGTTATATTTCATGTGAATCACTTAGAGGAAGACGGTTCAAGAAACGTATCTCACTAATAGTTGTAAACCCCAAGGTGTATGATATCCATCATATTAAATGAACGTGGATCACATACTTCCATGTGGGAGATATTTAACCTCAACCATAAATTTCATGGGTCCCATTCATTAGAGAAAATAATAGGTATTTATGTGGAGAGTAATAGTTGAGTAAGTAGAGGCATTGATGCAATAAGATCCATTGAAACCTGAGATCAAGAACCGTTGGATCCCTAAGGACGATTGGTCAAAGTCATTTCATCGAGAAGGATGTCAACCCTGGAGATGGAGCATTCTGATGAGAATGAGTTTGAATAACCACAAATCAACGATCTAATGGCGAGGATTAATCCTGACCATCTGAATGGGGGAATTATGCACTTGGTAACTTTAGAAAAATCTAGGAATGATCTTCTTTGAGAATTTAGTAAGATTTAATATATCTTAAGTTGTGATAGGAGAAGTCTTTACTTAAACAATTGGTGAAGTTCATAGCATGTCTTGAGGAAATGAAGGAAAAATGACATCCTACCATCCTAAGTGATGATTACAGGGTTGGGTGTGTTACAAACCATATATGTGGAAATTTCATGTTGTTTATGATTCTTATACCCATAGTGTCATTGTTACTTTAAGAGATTAACCCTATAGGGTACCAGAGGTAGTTCTGAATAATCTGATTTCATTGATCTTAGCAAAACAATTGTGAAAGGTAATATTTCAAACTACAAACTTTGTCCTCTTCATGTTTCGATCATAATGTGAATGAAATGTCATCATGACCACCATAGCTTCAATACAGGGCCTCTCTATATAGTATAATTATGTGGAAAAATTTGTAGAGGAATATAGAGACATCTTCTCCTCACCTATAAGGGTGCCTCTAAACTGTTAAGTCAAACATCACATTGACTTGATACCTAGTTCTCCCTTACCAAATGGTCCAATATACATACACTCCCTTATAGAGAATGGGGAAACAAAGTGTTGAATTTATGATCGCATTTGAAAGGGCCACATTTTATTTAGATCCTCACCTCGTGGAAGCCAAATTACGATGGTGCAAAAGAAGGATGGGACATGGTTACTATGTATTGATTATAGAGCCATAAAAAAATATATGTCAAGAATCGATACTTGATCCCCTAGATCGATGATCTTCTTGACTCAGATTGACGATATTCTTGACTATAGTAAGAGTTATGAGTTATTTAGTAACATTGATATAAAGTCAGGCTACCACTGGGTTCTGAGAGAACAAATTGATGTTTGGAATACAACCTTCAAATATAAATAAGGCCCTTTTGAGTGGTTGGTCATGCCTTTTGGATTGAATAATTCTATAGTGCCATTCATGAGGATGATGGATGATATATTTTGGTCATTCAAAAAATATTTTGTGTTCATATATTTGGATGACATCCTCATTTTCAACCAAAAATGGGAAGAACATTTGCAACACATTTAGTAGGTCCTCAGCACCCTCTGGAAACAAAAGTTATACGCTAATATGGAGAAATACTCATTTGAAATGCAGCGAATTAAATAATTAGGATACATCATGGATGACCATGGGATGCATGTGGACTCAACCAATATTTAATTTGCTCATGTTTGGCCAACCCAAACAACTATGACAAAGCTTTGCAACTTCTTGGACCTCACCAAATTCTACTATAGGTTAATGTTGGGGTTCTCTCATATTGCTTGGTCCTTAGGTCAAGTGACAAAGGGTGGAGCTAAATCTAAGTTTTCTTGGTTTGAATCATAATAGAAATCATTCTAGGATCTGAAACATTGTGATTTCTCAACACTAGTCTTCATGTTTCCAGACCTGGAAAAACCATTTCAGATTGAGAGAAATTCCTTTGACCATGATATCAATATAGTCTTCACTCAATAGGGACATCTAGTGTCTTATCACAATGAAGCATTATCTGATGTTGTTCATAGATATCCCACCTATGACAATGATATGTACTCCATTGTGCAAGCAGGTCAATTGTGGAAGAATCATATTCTGGGAAAGGAAATGATCATCCACATTGATCATAATCCTCTATGATTCATGTAGACATAATGGAATTTACAAAATTTCCTCCATTATAAGTGGTCCACATACCTACAATAGTTCCACTTGAAAATTAAGTACAGTGAGGGAAGCACCAACCATGTTGTAGACTGCCTCAATCAACCCTTGGTTGTGGCGCTAACCATATTTCTTAACTCCTATGGGCATGAGACCTTTGTGTTGCCACAATTATAAAACAATGAATTTGACTTCATTTCTACTTATCAAACATTGATTGCAAGAAAATAAGTCCCGAAATTCCACCTCTAGGATGTTCTCTTGAGCTAACTAGGCAATCTTTTTGTTCCTTCGAGCAAGCGTGTAAATCTAACTTGGGAGGCATATTATAGTCAGGAAATATGGAACTTTGGTGTGGAGAATATAGTAGAATTACTTCATAAGTATTTCTACTAGCCAAATCTTCGACAAAACATCATCCAATATACTTTTTCATGCATTTCCTATTCCATCACTAAACTATCCATAAATAAGCAAGGGTTGTACACTCTACCTACCCCAGACAATCCCTAAGAGTCAGTCTCCATGGATTACATGTCAGGTTTTTCCTCCACCAAAATTGGTCATGATTGTATATTTTTGGTTGTCGAGCAATTCTCTATATCCATTTTGGAACCATGTAAAAATAGTATCACACCAGAGGCCACTGTTAGGATCTTCTTTGAGCATGTTTCAGTTAATTTTGGGCCACCATAGACCATTATTTTAGATAGGGATAGAAGGTTCATTGGTACCTTCTAGTCTATTTTATGGTCTCTGATGGACACCAAGTTGAGAAAATTGACTTCCTTTCACCCCCAAACATATGGAAAAATAGAAATGGTCAATAGGATGATTATTCATATCCTGCACATGTACAACTCCAAGAATCCATGTACATGGGATGAGATCCTTCCATATGTTCAACATAGCTATAACAAATCCATCCATAACTCTATTGGCCACACACTTTTTTACATCTTCTTGGGGTTCCATATACTATCCCCCATTCACGTATTTATGCATGTTCCATCTTCACTAAAAGAGTCCCCCCACACTCAGATTAAGCTAAGAAAAGAAGAAAAATTTGTAGAACATATCCAACAACTCCAACAACAGTTTCATGATATCTTACATAAGGTCAATGCCAAGTACAAGCAACATAATGATCGACATATGGTTCCACACAATTTTTAGGTGGGTGATAAGGTATGATTTCATTTGAAAAAAAGAGTTCCTCACAAGTGTTAGCACAGAAACTTGCAGTAGCAAATTTGGTCATTTCACATCACCAGTGAATCAGGAGATTTCGTAGTGCATCTTGAAGTGAATCTTCCCTCATTACCATTATTTCATTTATGAATATGGTGTCAGTCGATCTCATTTTTTTCAGCATCCATGTTTTCAAAGGAAATAATTGAGATTTGGTCATTAAATTTGTCTAACTATTTTATCAAAGACTTGAATTCTACTCCTAGTTCGAACAAGCGCTACAGAATCTTCTACAGATTGGCTGGCAGAGGGAAATTGGAGATGATGATGATCCATTTTTAATGGTAATTAGTTTTTTCAAACTTAAAGTGTTAAGGAAATATTCTAATTTCACCTACTGGAGGCATCTACAATCTCATAATCCATCAACTAAGAATTTTTGTGTTTTTTAAGAGTTGTTGCATCACACAGAAAAACACAGAGATTTAGTAGCACCTGGCGCTACAGAATTGTCTACACAGAATGTTCTATATTTGTGCTACCAAAGGTTCTACAGAATCACCTAGCCATACATAGAAAAGGTGTTACAGAATCACCTTGCTAGACACAGAAAAAGTGCTACAGAATCTGCAGAGCAGTTTTATAGGAGGGCGCTACAGAATTTTCTGTAGCGGTTACTATTACAAATTTGATCATAAAACCAAAATGATGAAGTGGTTTTCAATGAAATAGTTTTTTGAGGAAGATGATATCCCCATTGACTTGTTGACCAAATTTCAGCCTAATCCAATTTGGAATTTGAGAGAAACAATTAAAACACTAGTGCGTTACAAAATGTGTTGCAATTTCTCTGTTTTGCATAGTTGATTGGATATTCTCCTTATTGGGAGGTTTCCACCTATCAAGGAGGGTTAGAATGGATTCTCATGGATCATTGATATGTCAAGGGACACCTCTACCTAATTTTTAGATCCATTAAATACCTCATGCAGTGAGGTGGAAACAATTTATTAATGACTTCCAACAATTTCCTGAAAATTAGCAATTTGTTGGATTTTTGTCTCTTTGATTGTTGCCACCTATCTCCAAGGCTTAGAATCCAATGAAAGAGATGGGATTTGACATCCTAAGGATATTTGGATGCTATTTTATATTTAAGAGAGGAGGGATCTCTTGGAGAAGGGTTGGATTCATGATCCAAGAGAGGAGAGAGCTAGAGGAGCAGTTGAGTTGCTCATTTGTAAGCCCGAGGGAATGTGTTGTAGGCATTTCTGCCATAAGAGATTCATGAGATTTTTTTATCAGACTTTGTGTTATTTATTATCATTTTATCTTGTCATATTTCTTGAATGTAATTTCATGCATTGAAGATCAATGGTTGTTCATTGTTTCCATTCTTTCTTATCATCTTGCTTGAGTAATATTTACAGATTTTGAAGATCAAAAGTTTCCTTTGGTTAATGAATTAATGAGTTGAAAGGGATTTTTGGTAATTGATTGTTAATCATATATTATTGTTCAAGAACTCTTTAATTCATATTACAGAAAGGATCTATGTTATGTGGATATTCTTCTCTTTGTTTACCTTCTATTCTTCTATCCATCTTTGCATAAGCCTTTTGTTTGGTAGGCAGCTTGAATTCCTTTGATTTGTAGGATGTTATGAATCCATTCCCAATGGAATTCATTTGCATACATTTTTCTTCCCTCTCTCTTTATTTCTCCATATTGATGATACACCTATTCAAAACCAAACTTATATTTTACATTTTGATGGGTACTGGGGTTATCCTCTAGTAGTCCGAGGGTGACTCTCAGTGCTAACATCTTTGGCACCGTTGTCGGGGATGGATTTGAAAATATTGAAAATATCTCCGGGAGGAATGAAATTGCACAAATCCAACTTTATATGGTGATTCAACTTGGACACCTTCAAGACTGCACATTCACCGTGGCGACTCCATTGTTCAAAATATGTTGGTGACTCCACTGGAATGAGAAAAATTAAATGGCTATGGAGGCTATCCTGGCCAGGAGGTTTTCCCCACTCAATTTCTCAGCCATAGCTAGTTATCCACATCATGTGCCTCAAATTGATGAATGGAAAGATCTATTGTCCAGATTTTATGAAGGTGAGAATGACAGCCCTGTTGAGCATGTTCAATAATTTCATGATTTGATGCAGAAACTTGACATCCAACATGAATGCATATGTATGAAGTTTTTTATGTACTCTCTTCAAGGAGATGTTTGTATTTGGTATCAATCTCTTGAAACTTCTAGCATTTCTTCACTCAAAGAGTTTCATGCTGCTTTCAATATTCATTGTCAAAAGTTTTATTCCTTTGAGTTAATTTGGCATAGTTGTTGTGAGGAGTATAAAGACTATGTTCAAGATATAATTGATTCTCATGAAGGCTGTGAGGATGAAGAAGATGCATTGGATGAGGAATCAACTTTTTCTCTTCCCTGTTCATCTACATCATATGAAAATTTTGTTTGTTGCTCTTATGAAGAAAATGCAGAGGATATTTTTGTTCTTGAAACAGATGTATTTAGCAGCCCGACTTATGATGAAGAAGTTGTTTCAAATACTGACCAATAACAACCTATTTTTAATGAGTATTCAAATGAATAAGAGTATATCCCTACATCACATTTTGTTAACTTAAGGAGCATCCAGCCAGTGTATGACAACTATGAATCAGATTTTGATGAGGACATGAAGGAATTTAAAGACCATATTATAGATCCTTTTTCTTCATTCATTAAGGAACAACATTGCAAGGAAATCATCCATCCTAGATCCGCAGACAACATCAAACAACCTATGACTAGTAGAAATCAGTTTGCAACCATGTTCATATTTGCAGATAGATGAAAGTGGCAGCCTCCATGGGAAAGAGAATATGCTGAGATTATTTGATCTTCAGTTGGAAGAATATCAGGATGAGGTAACCTTTTATTTTCATAATTTCACTTCTTCTTCTTTTCATGATCCGATTTCTATCTATATGGAGGAATTCATGGATTCAAGGTTTCAGTCTTCATTTCATGATAAATATGAAAATCAAATTTACAATCAAATGTTCATTTTTGTTCTAGTCTTCATTTTGCTGAAACACATACAAAGAGTTTGGATTGTTAATCAATTTCTTATATGGCTTCATTGGAAGCATGATTTTACCTGATCTAGAGGAATAAATTGGATAGAGTAGGAATAGGAATAATAAATATCGGTTCTCGAGCTGCTTGATTGCAATGATTTTGTTTTCATTATGTGATATTTTCAGTTTCAAATAAAGAGCGAAGGTGCTCTCAGGCATACAGGTTTCCTGCAAAATGATGAATATGGATAATACCATTGGTCAACAAGTTCTTGGCATCTCGCAAGAAGCGTTCTATCTCCCATGGATCCAAATGTTAGCATAGAAATTTGCAGTAGCAAATTTGGTCATTTCGCAACACCGGTGAATCAGGAGATTTCGTAGTGCATATTCCCTCATTACCATTATTGCATTTATGAAGCTGGTGTTGTTAGATCTCATTGTTTTCATCATCCATGTTTTAAAAGTAAATAATTGAGATTTTGTTATTAAAGTTGTCTAACTGTTTTATCAAAGACTTGAATTCTACTCCTAGTTCGGACAGGTGTTGCGGAATCTGTTGCAGATTGGATGGCAAAGGGAAATTGGAGATGATGATGATCCATTTTTTATGGTGATTATTTTTTTAAAACTTGAAGTGTTAAGGAAATATTCTAATTTCACCTATTGGAGGCATCTACAATCTCATAATCCATTAACTAAGAATTTTTTTTGTTTTTGAAGAGTTGTTGTATCACATAGAAAAACACAGAGATTTTGTAGTGCCTGGCACTATGGAATTGTCTACACATATTGTTATGTAGTTGTGCTACCAAAGGAGCTATGGAATCACCTATCCAAACACAGAAAACATGCTACGGAATCACCTAGCCAGACAAAGAAAAGGCGTTATGGAATCTGCAAAGCAATTTTATAGGAGGGTGCTACGGAATTTCCTGTAGCAGTTATTGTTACAAATTTGATCATAAAAACAAAAAATTGAGGTGGTTTTATATGAAATTTTTTTGTAGTAATATGATATTCCCGTTGACGTGCTGACCAAATTTCAGCTTGACCCAGTTTGGAATTTGAGAGAAACAATTAAAACACCAATGTGGTGCGAAATGTGTTGCAATTTCTCCATTTTGCATAACGGATTGGATATCCGCCTTGTTGGGAGGTTGCCACCTGTCAAGGAGGGTTATAATGGATTCTAATGGATCATATATATGTCAAGGGAAACCTGCACCTAAGTTTTATCTCCATTAAATACCTCATGCAGTGAGGTGGAAACAATTTATTAATGAATTCCAACAATTTCCTGAAAATTAGCAGTTTGTTGGATTTTTGTCTCTTTGACTGTTGCCACCTATCTCCAAGGCTTAGAATCTAATGAAAGAGATGGGATTCAAAATCCTAAGGATATTTGGATCCTATTTTCTATTTAAGAGATGACAGAGCTCTTGGAGAAGGGTTGGATTCATGATTCAAGAGAGGCGAGAGCTAGAGGAGCAGTTGAGTTGCTCATTTGTAAGACTAAGGGCATGTGTTGTAGGCATTTCTTCCATTAGATATTCGTGAGATTTGTTTATCAGACTTTGTGTTCTTTATTATCATTTTATCTTGTCATCTTGCTTGAATGGAATTGTAGGCATTGAATATCAATGGTTTTTCATTGTTTCCATTCTTTCTTATCATCTTGCTTGAGTAATATTTATAGATTTTGAAGACCAAAAGTTGTGTTTGGTTAATGAATTCATGAGCTGCAAAGGATTTTTGGTAATTGCTTTTTAATCATAGATTATTTTTCAAGAACTCTTTAATTTATATTATAGAAATGATCTCTATTATGTGGATATTCTTCTCTTTCTTTACCTTTTATTCTTCTATCCATCTTCGCATAAGCCTTTTGTTTGGTAGGCAACTTGATTGCCTTTGATCTGTAGGATTTTATGACTCCATGCCCAATGTAATGCCTCTGCATAATTTTTTCTTCCCTCTCCCTTTATTTCTCCATATAGTTGATCCACCTATTCAAAACCAAACTTATCTTTTATATTTTGATGGGTAATGGGTTTATCCTCTAGCAGTCTGAGGGTGACTATCAGTGCTAACAACAAGAATCTTAGACTACTATGATATGGGAATTACACCATCACAAAGGTTGTGGGTAAAAATTATTTCAAATTTATTATTCCTCCTTTACTTGGCTTATACCTAGTATTTAATGTGGAGCTCCTTTGACCATATTTCCCACCTCCCTTGGACACCTCGAAGGTGGATGATAAATTGGCCCCTACAGAAATCAATAGTGAATTCCTTGAGATAGATATAGTGGATTGGATTGTGAACACCAAGATGAAGGGAACCCACCAACAAAACATACAACTCTATTGGGATGTCAAATAAGTACAACTTCTTCAACAAGGTAAATGGCTCACCAAGATTCAAATTTAGCAAAAGCTTCACCATGTATTATGGGAAATTGATGTAATGGGGATAATTTATTTCCGATGGGGAAGGACTAATCCAAGTGGATATCACTGGTCACCCACCTCTTCCACTAACTCAACATGGTTCTCCATATTGGAAGTTTTGTTATGTTTTTTGGGTCCTCAAATTTTGGGTTCGTTTTTAGGCCCTAAACAATGTTTTATAAATTTCAAGGGCACATGTTTATCTTTGACACACCAAGGCCATGCCACAACATTGTATTCCTTAATTATATCATTCCAGCAAGCTACTATGCACCCCAAAAAAATATTTTATGGAAAATTTGCTCCCTTAAAAAGTTGATGTATGAACTAACCACCTCAGGGCCCAAAAATTCTTTTGGCAATTTGCCTCCTAGGGTTAGGTTTTTGGAACTTTAGGGTTATTTATTTATGTTAAAAGATCATTCTTTTATCCTCTTGTATTATATTTTTTCAAATGATCATATCCAACATCCCTCTCTCTCTTCTCTTTAGAGATAAGCTATCGCCATTCTAGCTAATTTGTGCTCTACAATATTATGCTATTCTATTCATTAATAGAAGTTGGGCTTTCATTGTATTATTGTGCTCTCTACTATATATCATTTTATTCCCTATGCAATTTGAATCAAAATTTATATTTTGTACAATTGTTCTATCAGGTTTTAGACATCCACTCACTCAATCATCATTGCTACTAGCCTTTTAAAAATTTCAGTACACCCTTTAGAAGGAAGTTGTGACCCCTTAAATTTGTTCAAAAATATTTTTTCCACAAAATTTTATATTTACATTGCTTATAAAAATTAAATAGAAATTTCAATTTTAAATGTATTATATAAGTCTAGGGAAAAAAAAGTTATAAATTTAAATCAAAAAATGGTTATAAAAGTAATCTCTAAGTTCGAATTCAGAAGTTACAAAAATTTATAAAGGGGGTGATTCAAGTTTAATTAATACCATCGGGAAGGAGGATACAATAAATGAATTTATTGAAGGAGTAATTAAATTTTATAGTATGATTGGATATATAATATTTGTAATCGAAGTATCCTTTAACAAAAAAATTCAATGAAAACAAAATGGAGTCTAATAATGAGAAAATAAAAAGATTTCCTAAAACATAAAAATTGTTGTTTCAACGCTACTTAGAATAAAAGGGGCACTTGCAAGGAAATATATTTCTATTTCCATTTCTTGTATTGTATGTAATAATTATGTTAGTGTTGAATTCTCTAAACTCCTAAGTCAAATATAATCGAAAAACTAGACTTTTGAAACAAGAGACAATATGGCATAAAATATTTACAACTAAACATTAGAGATTCTACTTTTTTATCACAATTCATTGTTAGATCTTTGTGGAGTGATGATGGTGACATAAGTTTTTGGTTCACCATCCACAAAGTTGTTGGCCACACAAAGTTTCATGTGTTCTTGGAGTTCCAGCTATTGACCCCCATTGATGTAGCTATACCCATTCCATGTTCACTAAAAGAGTCTTCCCACACTCATATTAAGCTAGGAATAGAAGAAAAATTAGTAGACCATATCCAACAACTCCAACAATAGTTTCATGATATCTTACAAATGGTCAATCCCAAGTACAAGCAATGACATGACCAACATGTGGTTCTACACAAGTTTTAGGTGGGTTATAAGGTATGGTTGCATTTGAAAAAAGAGTGCCTCACAAGAAGCTTAGACTACTATGATATGGGAATTACACCATCACAAAGGTTGTGGGTGAAAATGATTTCAAATTTAGTATTTCTCCTTTACTTGGCATGTACCTAGTATTTAATGTGGAGCTCCTTCGACCATATTTCCTACCTCTTTTGGACACCTCCAAGGTGGATAAGAAATTGGACCCTACAGAAATCAATAGAAAATTCCTTGAGATAGATACAGTGTATTGGATCATGGACACAAAGATGAAGGGAACCCACCAATAGAACATACAAATCTATCGATATGTCAAAGTAGTACAAATTCAATAAGGAAAATTGCTCACCAAGATTCAAAGTTAGAAAAATCTTCACCGTCTATTGTGGTAAATTGATGTAATGACGATAATTTCTTATCGAGGGGGAAATATAAATCTAGGTGGATATCAGTGGTCACCCACCTCTTCCACTAAATCAACATAGTTCATAAGTTTTGTTATGTTTTTTGGCTCCTAAGATTTTGGGGATGTTTTTAGGCCCTAAACAATGTTTTATTCGAAATTCAAGGGCATGGGTTTATTTTTTATACACCAAGGCAATTAAACAACATTGTATTCCTTAGTTATATCTTTCCAAGAAGATACTATGCACCCCAAAAAAATATTGTATGAAAACTTCTCTCCCTGGAGAAGTTGATGTATGAACTAACCACCTTAGGGCCCAAAAAATATTTTGGTGATTTGCCCCCTAGGGTTAGGGTTTTGGAACTTTAGGGTTATTTATTTATGTTAAAAGGCCATTATTTTAACCTCTTGTATTATATTTTTGCAAATGAGCATATCCAACATCTCTCTCTCTCTTCAGAGATAAGATATTGCCATTCTAGCTAATTTGTGTTCTACAATATTCTCCTATTTTATTCATTATTACAAGTTCAATTTTCATTGTATTATTGTGCTCTCTATTAAATTTCGTTTCATTCCCTATAAAATTTGAATCAAAATTTCCATTATGTACAATTGTTCTATCAGGTTTTATACATCCACTCACTCAATCATCAATGCTACTAGCCTTTTAAACTTTTTAGTACACCCTTTAGATGTAAGTTGTGACCCCTGAAATTTGTTCAAAATTATTTTTTCCATAAAATTTTATATTTATGTTGCTTATAAAAATTAAATAGAAATTTTAATTTTAAATGTATTATATAAGTCTAGGGAAAAAAAGGTTCTAAATTTAAATCCAAAAGAGGTTATAAAAGTAATGTCTAAGTTCTAATTCAGAAGTTATAAAAAGTTATAAAGGGGGTAGTTCAAGTTTAATTAATACCACTGGGAAGGAGGATACATTAAAGGACTTTATTAAAGGAGTAATGAAATTTTTCGATATGATGGGACATTTAATATTTGTAATCAAAGTATCCTTTAACAAAAAATTTCAATGAAAACAAAATGAGTCTAATAATGAGAAAATAGAAAGACTTCCTAAAACATTAAAAAGTGTTGTTTCAATGCTACTTGTAATAAAAGGGGCACTTGAAAGGAAAGATATTTATATTTCCGTTGCTCATACTGTATGTAATAATTAAGTTAGTGTTGAATTGACTAATCAGTTATTGACTCCTAAGTCAAATATAATCGAAAAACTAGACTTTTGAAACAAGAGATAATATGGCATAAAATATTTACAACTAAACATTAGAGATTCTACTTTTGTATCATAATTATTGTTAGATCTTTGTGGAGTGATGATGGTGACATAATTTTGGGTTCACCCTGGATGGAAACATTGTGTACTTTCATTTTGTTGTAAGCTAGTTTTTGTATTACCTTCTATCTATAAAGATCAAAATACATGTCATGCAAGGATAATTTTAAGGATGGAAATTTATCTCAGAATGTAGATACCTTGGCGAATCTTACTAGTACTTAATATGAAAACTATAAAATGTTTGGTCATATTTTTGTAAAAATATTCAAATTTCTAAGGATTTTATATATTTTCTATAAAATTTGGGCTATTTTTAAGGTAAAATAGTTTTACTCTGTAGAATTTGGGCGAATCACTTTTATAAAAAATGGAAAGTGGCAAATCTTTGTTTTTGGAAAAAACATGGAAAATTAGCCCATGGGGGATATATAGCCCCGAAAATTTTCCCTAATGTCAGGGTTCCTAATTCTAGGGCTACTAACAATGGAAACCAACCCAGGAACCATGACTGAATTGTCTAAAATATTCTTCCCCGAGGGCCAAAATTTGCAACCATGTTATTGTTTTGTTTTCTATTGACCAAACTAAGATCTAAAATATGTAGAAGTGTTTGGAGCAGAAAATTTTGGGTAATTTTTGGAATCA
>JZKD02S1978374.1:51074-74962 GCA_000966675.3 Picea glauca | reverse complement strand
AAAATAAATTATTTAAATAATAAAGTTAATGGATAAATTACTAAGTGGACAAGTGGTTAGAAGTGGGTTAGCCCTAAAATAAGGAAAGTGGTTTAAGAGATTTTAGAAGGTAAATGATAAAGTGAAGTGACGAGTGTACTATAAGTCAAAGTGGATACAAAATAAATAATTTAAATAATAAAATTAATGGATAAATTACTAAGTGGAGAAGTGGTTAGAAGTGGGTTAACCCTAAAATAAGGAAAGTGGGTTAAGATGGTTAAAAGGTAACCCCTTGAGGAAGCTACATGAAAGTATAAATAAGAGGCAAGGCTCTCTCATTTTAATCACACTTGATCATATTGAATATCTACAAGTGACTGAGGTAACCAAAGGATATCTAAGCCTAATTTCAGAGGGAAGGTTAATTAAAGAAGGTCGAAATTCAAGGGAGGATAAATTCTTTTGATGATGCTTTTTAAGGTATGTTATTTATAGGTCATCTCACCATTTTTGCAATAACCTTTTTTATAGAATGATTCAGAACATGAAATTGGGAGGTCGTTGAAGAACCATATCCAAGTAGTTGTGATAAAAAAATTATCTTGTGGGTCGTTGTATTTTTGGAGTTACACTCCGTGGAAAACAAGGTTTGTGGCTAGTCTTGAAACTGGTCTAAAACAAGTGTTTCGGGTAAAAACATCATAACTTCTTCATAATAGATCCAAATTCGGTAAGAAAAAATGTATTTGTTAGCGCACTGTCTTTAGTATTTTGTGTACAATTTTCAGGTCGATACAACAAATATTCTGTGTGGGGCATGCTCTACAAGTTCTCTCTCCAGAATAAGCCAGAATTCAATAAGGTATGTCATTTTTGCTATAACTCATTTTCTAAGAGGTTCCAAGTAGTGAAACTCGGAGGAATTGCATAAAAGACATTGAAGAACATTTTGTAATATTGTCAGATCTTTATTTATTACAGGTACATAGTTATCATTATTTCAAGTTAGGGTTGTTGACTAATCCAAAATTAGTCATGTGAGACTAAAGTAAAGATTGATGAAAATGTTAATCTCTTGTTGTTAAAGGTAAGAAAGTTTTGCAGGTATGTGATCATATACACCAGGTATATTACAGAGTTACAAATCATATTTGGATGGTGAAATTGATGAGGGATTTTTTTTGAGGTACATGTTGAGTACATGGTTGAGACAAGTAGTTGATGAGTTGGCACATACATGAGATGTATAATTGATGATGTTGGTACATATTGATGATTCTATTTGATGCATGATTGGTACATATTTGGTGCAGGGTTTATGCACTCGTTGATGGTACAGTTTGGTGCATGGTTGATGCACTTGTTTATGGTACAAATTGATTATATGTTGTTTGGTACAAGTTGTTATATTTTGGTTGGCTGTAGGTTAGTGGTACATGTTGTTACAGTGGTATATCTCACAGTGATAGTGTGAAATTTGTTCCATCATTATACTTCTACATCAGGGCGGTTGGACGGGGAAAGGATAGGTGGTTGTAGCCACCTTCTGGTTGTAGACGGAGAACATAGGGGGTTGTCACCTCCTTCTGGTTGTAGCCAGAGAATTGGGGAGTTGGAGATTTCCTCAAGTTGTATCCTAAGAAACTAAGGGGTTGGAGCCTCCTTCTAGTTGCAACTAGAAAACAAAGGAAGTTGGTGCTTCCAATGAATGTAATTCTTAAAGACATATAAGAAAAAGCATTCTATGGTTTTCTCCCGCTTTGGGTTTCCACGTAAAAACATTGGTGTACTATGTATGTGTATGATCGCTCATTTTTTCATTTTTTATTTACTCTGCAACTATTTGATGATAATGCTACATTGATATAACACTTGCATTTTGTGGTTAAAAATGATAATTGATCTATTACTTATTCCCCCCCCCCCCCTCTCAGTAATCCAACAATTGGTATCAAAGCAGGTTCCTTCAAGAATCAGTTTAACCATTGAAAGGTATATCATGGAGAGAAAAAACATGTATAAACATGGAATACCACAGTTTGATGGACATAAGTATGCATTATGGAGCAGAAGAATGAAAACATGTATACATGCACATGGATTTGAAATTTGGCAATCTATAGTAGATGGATACAAAGAACCAGCAGTTCTACCAACAAGTGAAAGAGCAATAAAAATTGGTCAAAATAATTCCAAAGCCACAAATTCACTTATGAATGGTCTTGGTGAATCGGTATACACCAAATTTATGCAATTTAAATCCGCTAAAGATATTTGGGACAAACTTCAAAATATTTATGAATGAGATTCAAAAGTCAAAGAAACAAAGCTTCAAACTTACAGAGGTTAGTTCGAACAACTAAAGATGAAGGAAGATGAGAATATTGCATCTTACTTCTTACGAGTTGATGAAATAGTAAATGCAATCATAGGATTGGGAGAATAAATTAAAGAATCTTTAATTGTTGAAAAGGTACTAAGATCTCTTCCTATGAGATTTGATCCTAAGATATCAACACTAGAAGAAAGAGAAGATCAAGACTCAATAAGAATTGACGAAATACATGGAATCTTCATAGCATATGAAATGTGAACTGAATAGGAAAATCCAGATATAAAAGAAGGATCTTTCAAAGCATCCAAAAGGTCAAAGAAAAAGGGAAAGCAAAAAGAAAAAAAACATAGTAGAAGCAGTGACATCTCAGAAGATGATGAAGAAATGGTCAATTTTGTCAAGAGATTGAACAAGGGAACCAACGACATATATAAAGGTAATCTTCCATTGATTTGTTTTAATTGCGATGGTATTGGTCATTTTTCTAACAAATGTCCTCATAAGAAAAATAAGGGGAATGGTGAAGATTACTCAAATAAAAAACAAACACATAAAGGCAAAGGAACCACATAGAAAGTTTTCAAGAAAAGTTTATTCCCTAAAGAAGACATCTCCTCATTGGATGAAGACGAATTTAGTGACAGTGAGACAGAAAGAGTTGTATTCATGGAAGTAGAAGAATTTGATAAAGAAGACACCGAAGAAGAATATGAAGAGGCAGAATTTGACTACAGAGAATAATTGTTGACTTCCATAGAAGTTGTAAGAAGAGAAAAGAACAAAAACAAGAAGCTACAAGAAGGAAGACACTTAAGAACTAGAGCATATCATCATGGAATTGAAGGTTCAAATAGAAGAATATAAAATAATTGAAGAAGAACTCAAAGAACAGTTAGAAGAAAGAGACAAGATCATTTGAAATTTGGAAGCAGAATTGTCACATTGAGAAAGGATCTTTAAAAGAAAAATATGTAGAACAACTCAAAAGTTTTGGATGACATTATCAACAGTCAAATGCCTAATCATGACAAGCCCAGACTTGTATACAATCATACAAAAAATTGATCAAGATCCAAATAAATAGAACAAGAAACATATCAAAAGAGTTATGCAGAAACAATCAAAGGGAATATGAAGACTTACAAGGAAGATTACAGGGACACTCCTCCACCGAGAAGATTCATATTTCAAAATCTACGAACGATAGAAGAAAATAGGCCTCAAGAATAAGAAGGATTCATAAGAGTAACTCATTTCATAATATCTTCAACTCCCAGGTATCAAACTATTTTTGGGTTTATGTTATTCATGCAATAATTTTGGACATAAAGCTGTAAATTGCAGAGCTAATAGCATGAACATAAACAACTTTGAAAGTCATACACAAAATAGTTATCCAAGAAGGCCTAGTGAAACACAAAGAAGAAGCTACAACAGGTTTGAATCATTGAGCACTAAAGTGGAATTCTACAAGTGCAATAAATTTGGACACATGGCCAAAGATTGTAGAAAGACATTCACTCCTAGAGAACCACAACAGAACAACAATAGTCACAGTTAGGAGCCTTAGAAGAGAATATGGATAAGAAAGAAAAATCAATATAGAAATTAAGAATCCACACTCGCTCTACAAGCTAAGAAGAAGAATCATGGTTGGTATGTTGACAGTGGTTGTTCAAAACACGAAGGACGGGTGAAGAAAGACCAAGTCCTGGAGATCGCAAGATTGGAAATAAAACGAGATGAAGAAAATTCTATAGAGAAAAGGAAATATGTCATATATAGAAACATTTGGAAAATAACTGAAAGAAAAGAAGGACAGGTAAATAAGGAACAGATTCAAGAGATTGTACTTTTAGGCACTGTAGTGAAAGATGAATCCATAGACAGAAAAAAAGAAGTCATGTCTTAGAGAGATGATGAATCTACTAATGAAGATGATGATGAATACACTTTAGAGCATGAATTGTTATAATCCATATGGATTAGAGACTCCCAGATAATATGAATAATAGACAGGGGGATTCTATGCGGTAGCTAAGACAGACCAGAGAACCATCCTTCCAGCAACTTGCAGAATTTGAGTAGACAGATTCAGTGCATTGTTGGCAGCCGTTTTGCATTTTTATCATTTCCTTACAAGATGCCTACACAAGGGTATTGAACCCTCAATACTCATTGCAAATCTTTGAAACAAAACGACACTATTATCTTGCGCATTCACACACTTGCCTTTTGTTTTCATTTTCACGACTGCAAGCGTGAAAACCTTGGGTTGCAAGTCATATCGATGGCATTAAAATCATCTTTGGATTATTACATATCTTTTTGTTTATATCGTAAAGGCTCTTTTACCTCTAACTCAATAATGGTCACACAGTTGGCAAGACACCAAACCTTTATTCACTTTGCATTTTTGTTAATATGGTTTCAATTTGTAAGTTCGTGATGCAATGAGTTATGGTGTTTTTGATTGAATCCTTGATACAATGGTGGTATGATATTCTATTGTCTTTGATCAAATTCCTTGGTGCAATGGTCGATGTAATGGTTTCTTTGAATCATATAAACACTATTGTTGATTTAATATACGGACCAATTGTTGGTTATGAACACTATGGTTTTCAAATAATTATTGGATTTTTGGTCAAAATCTTTTGGTTATGTATGTTATGGCTTTCGATGACTATGTGAATAATCAATTTGAAATTGGTTTACAATGTTTTGATTGTGATTTGAATGAATCTGTTACCAAGGCTTCGTCGTTTGTACATTCCAAAATGAATGATTTGCATGTTTTCCACCACCCTCGTACGCATAGGCATTAAACGTATGCCTTGCATCTCGGGCTACCTCTGTTTGTTTTGAGGAAACTATGGAAATTGGTCCTGTGTCTACCCTGTCTAACCCTTTCACCGTTTACCCTGCTGATTGTGTGCTCTCTCCTATGGCCCCTATAGTGCGCATAGAACCTAATGGTGTCCAAACGCTGCTGCTATTTGACAACGCTCGTGAGGAACTGGAGAGTAATGGGTGGTTATTTTTCATCCAAAAATTCGAGGGTTTCAACCTCACGGTCGCTCAGCATTTTTCCCTCACATTCGATAGATGTAGGGCCAAAGTTGGAGACATCCAACTTGAACTGAACGAAGAATTCCTCAGCTCGGCCATGGGTTTGCCAACTAAAGGGCAGAGGTGGTTTAAGAATTCGAAGGTGGATGAAGTGCCATGGCCTCTCCTGTTTACCTCGAGGAAAATTATCAGTTGTGATAAAGGTATGCCAGTCACGACCCTTAAGTCTAGGTGGCATGATTTATTGGCCATTATTAAGAAATTTTTCACTTGAGAAGGTAGATATGGTTTAGTTTTTCTTTACCATCTCCGGCTGCTTATGAATTTCATAGATTTCCCTTTGAATATGCCTCACTACCTCCTACGCAGTCTGTATAAAATGGTCAAACGTTATAAGAGGGAAAAGGCCGACTCCAGCCTCTTCCATCACTGTTTGATTAAAATCGTTATTGTTCATCATTTGAGTTTGAGTGGTGACTATTGGCAATATTTCTTGTTGAGGAATGGATTTTCCACTCCTGAATGTGGTCAAGTGGATAAGACTGTGGTCACCGAAACCCTTGTTGGGACTTTCGTGCCACCTCCTACCCTTCTACCCGTTGTCGAACCCTCGACCTGCCCCAACGCTGACCTACCCGAAACCATGCCTGGCCCATGTTCGAAAGACAATGCTAAGCCTGTTAAGAGACCTGCGATAAAAAAGGGCAAGGGTAATACAGATGTCAATAGAAAAGGTAAGAAGGTTGCACGATGGGTATCTAGGTGTGATCGGAACAAGCCCAAACAAAACACAGACCAGAAACCTATTGTTTTGAGTGAGGATTCGGACTCTGATATTGAACGTTTTCTGACCGAGGAGTACCCTTACTCTTAAGGCCTCTGTTCTGTTGAACCCTATGACTACGTGTCCAATCTCCCACCGTGCCTTAAGGATGACCCTAACTTCCCCAGGATTACGTTTGACAGTGGAACCCCTGGTAATTTAAAAGATGATTCACCTGTAGTGACTTGGCCTGACCAATCACAGTGCACTCAATGCAACTCTTGGCTCGAACAATACTACACAGATGTTCCTCTGTTGCAGTCCCGAATTAAATCCTTGGAGGATCGGGTGACTGTGTTGTCTAAGGAAAATGATAGACTTCAAGCCAACAATAAGAGGCAAAATACCACAGGTTCTATCGTGTTCAAAAATGTTGAGGCAACCACTGCCTTTGTTAACTCAAAATTATCATGACCGAATCATATCCCTACAGCCAAGGTATGTTATTTCAACAATGTTTTTACAACGATTCTATTCATTTTGAATTAGAAAAGAATGATTTCGTTTTGAATTAGCATAGGCGATTGTGTTTGCGTTGAATTAGTGCAAAAGATTTGTTTGCTAAATCAAATATAGTTATGTTTTGTTTGAATCGATTTTATACGATTTCGTTTGTTCTGAATTGGCATAAAAGATTTGGTTTGTTTTAGAGTGAATGATTTGCTTTTCTTTGAATTAGTAATTAAGTGTGTGTTTGATAGATCGCATACATTTTTGTCACCATTTGGATTAGTTTAAAATGATTTTGTTTGTAAATATGACCAGCTACAGAATCGTGAGATTCTGTAGCTAGTCATAAAATTTGGATTTTTTGTTGATTTTACAACTAAACACTATCTAAAATTGCTTATTCTTGTCCATCTACAGGTACACACGAATTTCAACGGGAATTGGATCTGCTGTGGTAGTTTAGAACATGCTTTTGTTACACAGTTTTGGGATTAGATTGTTAGTCTTAGGCAAAAATAGGAATCTGGGAGATTGTTCCCATATTTTTTTGCAAACAGTTTTGATATTTTCCACAGGGAATGTTTTACCCTGTGGCCTTTAAATACTTATTATTTTTGTAAACAAGCCATCACTGTTGGGAGAACAGAGACTATGGACTTATGATTATACAGACTCGAATAGAAGTGGATTTGTTGTACGTCTTTAGCTTGAATTCATTTTACTTTTGTTCAAGTTTTGTGCATAACAATTTGTAATCAAGTTATTTACTACTTTAGATATCAAGATTTGTTACAGGTTGATGTGTTATGATTTAGATTCTGTCCATATTTGATGTATCTCGTTTTACTCACAACAATTACTCTGTTTGAATTTAATGAATAGAAGGTTTATCCTCTTTGTTAAATGAACGGTTATGTACAAATCTTCGCACTGGGATTTATCTAAATGTGATGATCTGTAAATTATAAAATTGTTGTTGTTTTATGTCTTGTTTGTTCTGTCATTCATATTCAAAGAGATTTGTTGCTTCCTATTTACGAGAAGCTTGTGGAAAATCTGATGCGGGTTTACCTCATCAAATAATGAACGCAGATGCTTATGCACAGGACAAATAGGGAGCGCTAATATCAGGTCAGATTGTTATTTTATTTCAATAGTTTAATTAATATAAGGATTCACTGTAGTTTAGATAGATATATAATACCGATTTTAGTTTTTATTACTTAGTTAGATAGCTATTATTTCATTTCTCATCACAGATTACTATTCTTATTGATTAGCTCAGATAGCTTTTATTTTATTTCTTTCTCATAAAAATTATAAAAATAAAAAATAATAACTTTGCTGTCATAAGACAATTTATAAATGATTTTCGCAAATTTCGATTAAAATTTGTATTCTGTAAATATTGTATAGATATAATAGAGAATTAATTGTATTGACAACTGAACATTTAATAAGTAGGATTATTGTTTTATATTAGTTAGTAAACTGTATATATGTTTTCGATTTGTATATAGTTTGCAATAGTTGTTTTTCGCTTAGATTAGTTTCTTTAGCTTGGTTTTTCTTTCACTTTCCTAGGAATTAAATCGGCCAATGGAGCCGCTAAACCCGTTGGGGTGGATTATTCCAAACGGCTTGGGTTATTTAGACAACCCCGGACCGGATCCACTCCTCCAGTTGGCGAGTGGTCAATTTCGCCCGTCAACAAATGGCGCTAGAAGGAAGGCCTGAAATTTATTAATGGCAAGAGGCGGTCACAAGACTCCTCCACCACCCAACCTCTCACCTATAGTGACAAGTAGTCATTCAAACGACAACATCCCCCCTCAAACAACAACCACAACAAACAACGATCTACGGATCACGGTTGAACCAGCAACCCCAAATCCTACAGGTGGTGACGTAAAAGAGATTGTCCGCCAATCTCTCTTAAGAACACATAGTGCCTTCGCCCGTTTAAGGAAACCAAATTGACCTTTGGACCAACTTTTAGATTTCTCTGATATCAGAGAACAACTTGGAGGCACTAACCTCACTTTAAACCCTACAGATCCAACCCTCACTCCTGCTGCATGAGGATCTGGAATACCACCCTCACCACCTCCATCATCTCCTTCTTCTTCTAGAGAAGACTCTTCTGGAGAAGACTCTTCTGACGAAGGCAGTTCCTCTTCTCAGCCTTCCACACTGCCTACACCAATGGCCAGCCAGAACAATATTGCCAGACCCTGGTTCGAACAAGATGTAGTAGCCATACCCGGGCCTCAGCATCCCTTACCCAAACATCTGGAGAAGTGGCTCCCCAAGTTTGACCCTGACTCTAAACAGATCATCGAAGATCACATTAAAAAGTTTATGTTAGCCATTAGACTCCATAATGTCGAGCACGAAGACGTAGTCTATAGGTTGTTCCCCTATACTTTCAAGGGTAATGCCTCTACCTGGTACTTTTCCCAGTAGCCCCATACGATCGTGTCATGGGAGAAGTTTGAATCCTTCTTTGTTGAGAATTTTGGAGACGATAAGTCTCCAGAAGTTCTAGTCATGGAGCTTTCTAGTTTAAGAATGAATCCCAAAGAGAAAATCAAAGACTTTAACCAAAGATTCTTAACACTAAAGAACCGAATCCCTACCGATTCTATGCCTGTGGAGAATCTTATCATAGCATACTATACTAAAGCCTTGCATCAAAGTATATCCATTTGGGTAAAACGATTTAAGAAGGCCACGTCGTTAGATGCATTTGAAGAGGCCAGTGAAATTGAAAAAGACATCCTCAGTTTAAAAGACACTACTAGCAACGAAATAAAGACTAGTTCATCTTCCAAAAAGAAAATCGAAATCCTCCCTAGACCTGTTCAAAATAAAACACAACCTGAAAGCTCAGATTTAGAAAACTTAACAAAAGTCATTCAAAAAATGTCAAATCAAGTTATAGATTTGAAAAGGACGGTCGAAGAAGCTTCTTCGAGCAAAGGGCCTTACAAACCCCCGTTTAGGAAGCCTTTTCCTACCAACCGACCTAGTCCAAATACCAAGGGCCTAAATCTAGAAAGCCTACAATTTGCTCTTCAAACAATTCTAGAAGCCCAGGATAACTTGATGCCTCCTAAGACTTCTAAGGAAGTAGTTGAACAAGAGACAGTTGAAGAAGAAGAATCTTCTCCGAACATTTTTGGACACTTCTCGGATAGCATTTTTCAAGCTAATTTTGAGACAATACATCCCTACAATACTAGGAGTAAGACGACAAACAAACCTTCCTCCGAAAACACTATGACTTTGCCACCAAAACAATCTAAACCATATGAGACTAAACAGAGTCATGTAAACCCAAACTTACATTATGATTTAGTTGAAGATCTAAAAAAGTTAAGGGCCAACATTTTTGTTTATGAATTATTGAAATTTATGTTTCTGCTACAAAAAATGTTACAGAATATCGCAGAAAATAGAAAAAACGGTAATCCAAGAAGTAACAAAGTTGTTCAAAACAACACAAAAGTTTCTCAAAAGGATTCCTCTAAGAAAAATTATGATCCTCACGGGAAAGGAAGCCTTCCTGTAAATAACGTAACAAATGTAGATAAATTAACTTTAGAGGCTGCGAGTAAAAAGCCACAAGCTTCCACCATTATTACTCGTAGAAATGTACCTCCATTTTTGTTAACTTTTGAAATCTTTAATAGAAATGTGCACAATTGTATGGTATATTCAGGAGCATCATCCAATGTAATGCCATGGTCTATGTGTCAGAAGATTAATGCTAAAGTTGAACCGTCCACCTTAAAAATAATCCAACTTGATTGAACTAGTGTTAAAGTTATAGGCGAATTAAGGAATGAACTTATAAGATTATCGTCTAACCCCAAAGTTCATCAAGTGATTGATATTATTGTTGTGGATATTCCAGAAGTTTATGGTTTGTTTCTAAGTAGAGACTGGTTAGAGCAGCTACACGACTATTTCGTGATAGATTGGTCTCACCCGTGGCTACCCGAGAACGGCAAGCCCAACAAGATCAAGGTAAATCATGAACGCTACCTAAAGCTCACAGTCACAGATTTAAATGATCCTAATGAATCGTTTACACCTTCTGTCGATTCACCCGAAATACAAGGGATGGATGCCTTTTTTGGCAATTTCATGGTCGAGACTTCAGCTATCATTAATCTGGAACAGCAGTCCGAGATTGTAGCATATATGCAGCCGAAATTTTCTACACAATGGTCTCATGCACCCAATAAAAATAAAATTTGGTCTCTTTACTTTGACGGGTCAAAGTCCAAGAAAGGAGTTGGTGCAGGCTGCGTTATTATTGATCCAGCAGGTAACAAAACCCTGATTTCATGTAGGCTATAATTTGAAAGTACTAATAACACAGCAGAATATGAGGCTTTATTGCAGGGCCTCAGAAAAGCATTAGACATGAACATTCAAAATTTGACTGTCTTTGGCGTTTTAGAAATCGTGGTTAGATAGGTAAGAGATTCTATCCACTGTCTGTCTTCGCATCTTAAAAGCTACCAATCTGAGGGATGGAATCTGATGAATAATTTTTCTACTTTCAATATAAATTCTATCCCTAGACTGAATAATTCTGAAGCTGACTTATTAGCTAACGTAGCTTCCAAACTCTTTCCTGCAGAAGGCTTGTCCCTGAATGCATTCTCCGTCGAACTGTTGTGCAGGCCATCCGTTCCCAATAACATCACAAGTTGGAGAGTCTTCGACGACGATCGACAAATTATCAATTTCCTGCATATGGAAGAAACGTTCCAAGGTGCGGTGATCGACGAATGCACTCATGACAACAATCTACGCTATTTCACGGTAATACTAGATCCGAGATCTCTTGAATCTTCATCGGACATGGTAAATTCGATCCCTGAATCTGTAGTTAGATTAGAAAAATTTTACGATCTTCAAGACAAATTCAAAAAATCGATCAACTGTAAAACAAATAGTTCCTCTTTATCGTATGAAAAATTAAACTTGGGAACTAATGACAATTCACAGTGCATTAATTTAGGGGTGGGGTGTTCTGAACAAGAAAAAGTCACATTTATTAAATTGTTTAAGGAATTGAAAGATGTTTTTGCATGGACGTATGATGACCTTAAAACTTTTGACCCTAACATCATACAACACGCCATTCCTATGAAACCCCAAACCTTGTCGTTTCAACAAAAGTTAAGAAAAATGCACCCTAAGCTCGAACCGACCGTCAAAAAAGAATTAAATAAACTCCTGAATGCTAAGATAATTTTCTCAGTTAGGCACACACAATGGGTTTCTAACCTTATCTCTGTCCGGAAGAAGAATGGTGAAATCCGACTATGCGTCGATTTCTGAAACCTTAATAGAGTGTCTGATAAAAACAACTACCCTGTCCCACCCATGGAACAGATCCTTCAATAGGTATCTGGTTCTGAAAGACTATCCTTATTGGATGGTTTTTCAAGGTACAACCAATTCCTGATGTCTCCTCCAGACCAACTTAAAACTGCCTTCCGCACTCCATGGGGCACCTACGCTTATAGGAAAATGCCCTTCGGACTCATTAATGTCGGTGCCACTTTCCAGAGAGCGATGGACATCGCTTTCCAAGGCTTAATCAATCAATCTGTCATAGTTTACCTAGATGATGTTACTGTATTTTCAAAAAACAAAACTGATCATCTAGCTCATTTAAGAGTCGTTCTACAACGATGTCGTAAATACAACATTTCCTTGAATCCTAAAAACTCTATCTTCGCAGTAGAACAAGGTAAAATCTTAGGATTTATTGTGTCAAGCAAAGAGATGATTATCGACCCTAAAAAGACTCAAGTCATCTCGAAAATTCCCCCTCCCTCATCCAAAATGTCTATGCAATCTTTCTTAGGCCAGATAAACTTTGTCAGGAGATTCGTCCCCAGTTTTTCCGAAATGGTGAGACCTTTACAAAATTTAATTAAGAAAGACATGCAATATCATTGGGGACCCTTAGAAAACCAAGCCTTTAATTCAATAAAAAAGTCCATAATAGACGCTCCTTCTCTCATGAGCCTCGACTTTTCGCAAGACTTCACGCTCTACACATTTTCTTCTAACCACTCCTACGTCGCTGTCCTAACTCAAAAGAACATTGAAAACAATGAAGTCCCAATTGCCTTCATGAGCTCTGCTTTCAAAGGTGCGGAACTTAATTACCCAGCAGTAGATCAACAAGCCTATGTTGTTTTTAAATAAGTCAATCACTTTTGATCTTATCTTTTGAAATCTAGGATGAAAATTATTGTCCCTTACCCAGCCGTCAGAAATCTATTAGTGCAGAAAGAACTAGGCGAAAAGAGAGTGAATTGGGTTACTTCCTTATAAGAGTATGACATAGAAATCACCCCAGCACAAATAGTGAGAGGCCAAGGGATGTGCAAGTTAGTTGCTGACTCAGTAGCAGGACAACAAGAAGAAAACGATATGTCAAACCCAGGACAACACAATCAAAATTCAATCTGTTGTGCACAAAACTTTGTCAGTCCCTGGTATGATGATATAAGATTCTGTCTTGAACATGGGTCAGCCCCTCGTCACCTGGATCCCACTAAAAGAAGAGCATTAAGATTAAAATCTGCCTCCTTTCAGTTGATTAATGGTATTCTGTTTCGTCAAAATTTTGATGGAGTACTAATGCGTTGTCTTGAGAAAGATGAAGCAGAAAAGGTCTTACTAGAATTGCACGCAGGAGAAGCTGGTGGGAATTTTGGTGGGGACACCACTACCCATAAATTTTTAAGAGCAGGTTATTACTGGCCCACACTTTTTAGAGATTCTCATGCCTTGTGTCACAAGTGTATTATTTGTCAAAAAGCATCTTGGTGGGTATAGAAACCAGCCTTTCCTTTACAGCTTGTCTCAGTAGACTCCCCTTTTCAGCAGTGGGGTCTTGATGTTATAGTTCCAATCAATCCGCCATCCTCACAGCAGCATAAGTTTATCATAACAGCCACAAATTACTTCACCAGGTTGTCTGAAGCTGCTGCATTAAGAACTATGAATACCAGTCATGTAATTGCCTTTTTAAATTCAAATACTATTACTCGTTTTGGCATCCCTGACTGTTTAGTATTCAATAACGCTTCTTATTTTTTGTCTCTTGAGATGAGCGAGTTCACTCTAGAAAAAGGAATTAAATTAAAGTATTCTGCCAGCTACTACCCCTAGGGTAATGGATTGGTAGAATCAACAAATAAGAATCTGATTAAAATCATCAAGAGAATGGTATCTGAAAATCACAAAAATTGGCATAATGCACTATTAAATGCAATATGGGCTGATAGAGTAACACCGAAAACTGTTGGAGGTAACTCTCCCTTCTTTCTCGTCTATGGTAGAGAAGCAATTCTGCCTCCACATATTCTTCTTCCCTCACTACAGTTATCACAGAAAATACAAGAAGAAGACTGCCCTCCTTTGGAGAATCGAATTAACGCTTTAATAAAACTAGAAGAGGTAAGAGCTCAAGCAAAACGTAACTTAGATCGGCATCAACTAGTGGTCAAAAGATGGTTTGATTCCAACTCTGCCTCTGATAGGAACTTCGAAGTAGGTGACCTTGTCTTGAAATGGGATAAACCACATGAGGGAAAGGGAGAGCATATGAAATTTCAGAACTTATGGCTAGGATTGTTTTTAATTGCTGAGAAATTGGGTCCCAGATCTTTTTGATTACAGAATCTAGAGGGACAGCCAGACACCTATCTGGTGAATGGCCAAGCTCTGAAAAGGTGTTTCGCTTGATAACAACCCTGTGTATACTGTGTAAATATTTTTCTTTGTTTGCTTTTCTTTTTCTATTTTGGTTTTGATTTTTCCCTTACACTTATCGGTTTTTGTTGTTTGGAAATACACATACCTGCATTATGAATTGGTTAGACAAAGAAAACAGAAAATTCTTTCTCTGAAATGACTGCTGAAATTTTGTCTAAACATCAATTATAATATACTTCTGAAATTTACAGCCATGTTGAGAAAAGACTGTTGTTTGTAAGAAGTTTATTGATTTCAATCTGTAAGTTAAGCCTGTCACGATCATCCATTATATTATTACGTTTCCCCTATTCCTTAAGGGAATAAATCAGAAGATGTCTCCCTACTTTCGAAGGTTGATTTTTTAAACAAACCATCTCTGAATTTTAATGAAGGACAGCTTAAAAAATTCTTTCAAGGTCTGCAAAAATATGACTAAAATATTATAATTTTCAGCGTCACCCCACTCAATTATATATCTTTAAAAATTAAATAAATCATAAAAGAGTTGTGGGAAGTTCTTGTAAACCCGTTGGGATGCTGAACAGGTCTGCTAGCAGAAGGTAAATGCATGCATGACGCCAAGACAACTTCACCGGGGTACTGAATAGTCTCGCTGGCAGCAAAGCAATGTCGGGTATATGAAAATTTGCAAATATGAAATCTCTTGACCTTAAAATGTCCTTTATTCTGATCTGGAACTTCTTAGTAGGATACAGATATCAGAGTGGGTTAAATGGCAACCCTGTCGAGGCTATGGATGCCTACTGGAAGCAGTGGCTCTGTCAACAGTATTGGAGATTTATCTTTAATATCATGACTTGCTTGTCTTAAGACTATTATCAGTTTTCATCTTTTAAAGAACAGCTGGAATTCTTTGATTAATGATGATATTTAAACAGTTTTCTGGTTGTTCTTGAGTTAGAATTATTCTTATTATCATAATCTGGATTTGTTCTTTGGCAGAGATAACTACTTCTACTAGTGTGTCGCCATTGTTGGCAGTCATTTTTCATTTTTATCATTTCCTTACAAGTTGCCTACACAAGGGTTTTGAACCCTCAATACTTGTTGCAAATCTTTGAAACAAAATGACACTATTATCTTGCACATTCACACACCTGCCTTTTGTTTTCATTTTCACGACTGCAAGCATGAAAACCTTGGGTTGCAAGTCATATCGATGGCATTAAAATCATCTTTGGATTATTACAGATCTTTTTGTTTATATCATCACGGCTCTTTTACCTCTAACTCAATAATGGTCACACAGTTGGCAAGACACCAAACCTTTATTCACTTTGCATTTTTGTTAATATGGTTTCAATTTGTAAGTTCGTGATGCAATGAGTTCTAGTGTTTTTTATTGAATCCTTGATAAAATGGTGGTATGATATTCTATTGTCTTTGATCAAATTCCTTGGTGCAATGGTCGATGTAATGGTTTCTTTGAATCATACAAACACTATTGTTGATCTAATATACAGACCAATTGTTGGTTATGAACACTATGGTTTTCAAATAATTATTGGATTTTTGGTCAAAATATTTTGGTTATGTATGTTATGGCTTTCGATGACTATGTGAATAATCCAATTGATATTGGTTTACAATTTTTTGATTGTGATTTGAATGAATCTGTTACGACGGGTTTGCCAACTAAAGGGCAGAGGTGGTTTAAGAATTTGAAGGTGGATGAAGTGCCATGGCCGCTCCTGTTTACCTCGAGGAAAATTATCAGTTGTGATAAAGTTATGCCAGTCACGGCCCTTAAGTCTAGGTGGCATGATTTATTGGCCATTATTAAGAAATTTGTCACTTGCGAAGGTAGATATGGTTTAGTTTTTCTTTACCATCTCCGACTTCTTATGAATTTCATAGATTTCCCTTTGAATATGCCTCACTACCTCCTACGCAGTCTGTATAAAATGGTCAAACGTTATAAGAGGGAAAAGGCCGACTCCAGCCTCTTCCATCACTGTTTGATTAAAATCATTATTGTTCATCATTTGAGTTTGAGTGGTGACTATTGGCAAGCTTTCCTATTGAGGAATGGATTTTCCACTCCTGAATGTGGTCAAGTGGATAAGACTGTGGTCACCGAAACCCTTGTTGGGCCTGCCGTGCCACCTCCTACCCTCCTACCCGTTGTCGAACCCTCGACCTGCCCCAACGCTGACCTACCCGAAACCATGCCTGGCCCATGTTCGAAAGACAATGCTAAGCCTGTTAAGAGACCTGCGTAATACAGATGTCAATAGCCAAGGTAAGAAGGTTGCATGATGGGTATCTAGGTGTGCTCGTAACAAGCCCAAACAAAACACAGACCAGAAGCCTATTGTTTTGAGTGAGGATTCGGACTCTAAGATCGAACATTTTCTGACCGAGGAGTACCCTTACTCTTAAGGCCTCTGTTCTGTTGAACCCTATGACTACGTGTCCAATATCCCACCGTGCCTTAAGGATGACCCTAACTTCCCCGGGATTAAGTTTGAAAGTGGAACCCCTGGTAATTTAAAAGATGCTTCACATCTAGTGACTCGACCCGACCAATCACAGTGCACTCAATGCAACTCTTGGCTCGAACGATACTACACAGATGTTCCTCTGTTGCAGTCACGAATTAAATCCTTGGAGGATCAGGTGACTGTGTTGTCTAGGGAAAATGATAGACTGCAAGCCAATGATAAGAGGCAAAAGACCATGGGTTCTATCATGTTCAAAAATGTTGAGGCAGCCACTACCTTTGTTAACTCAAAATTATCATGACCGAATCATATCCCTACATCCAAGGTATGTTATTTCAACAATGTTTTTACAACGATTCTATTTATTTTGAATTAGCAAAGAATGATTTTGTTTTGAATTAGCATAGCCGATTGTGTTTGCGTTGAATTAGTGCAAAAGATTTGTTTGCTAAATCAAATATAGTTCTATTTTGTTTGAATCGATTTAATACGATTTCGTTTGTTTTGAATTGGCATAAAAGATTTGGTTTGTTTTAGAGTGAATGATTTGCTTTGCTTTGAATTAGTAATTAAGTGTTTGTTTGATAGATCGCATACATTTCTGTCACCATTTGGATTAGTTTAAAATGATTTTGTTTGTAAATATGAATAGCTACAGAATCGTGAGATTCTGTAGCTAGTCATAAAATTTGGATTTTTTGTTGATTTTACAACTAAACACTATCTAAAATTGATTATTCTTGTCCATCTACAGGTACACATGAATTTCAATGGGAATTGGATCTGTTGTGGCAGTTTAGAACATGATTTTGTTACACAGTTTTGAGATTAGATTGTTAGTCTTAGGCAGAAATAGGAATCTGGGAGATTGTTCCCATATTTTTTGGCAAACAGTTTTGATATTTTTCATAGGGAATGTGTTACCCTGTGGCCTTTAAATACTTATTATTTTTGTAAAAAATCCATCATTGTTGGGAGAACAGAGACTATGGACTTATGATTATACAGACTTGAATAGAAGTGGATTTGTTGTACGGCTTTAGCTTCAATTCATCTTACTTTTGTTCAAGTTTTGTGCATAACAATTTGTAATCAAGTTATTGACTACTTTATATATCAAGATTTGTTACAGGTTGATGCATTATGATTTAGATTCTGTCCATATTTGATGTATCTCATTTTACTCACAGCAATTACTATGTTTGAATTTAATGAATAGAAGGTTTATCCTCTTTGTTAAATGAACGGTTATGTACAAATCTTCACACTGGGATTTATCTAAATGTGATGATCTGTAAATTATAAAATTGTTGTTGTTTTATGTCTTGTTTGTTCTGTCATTCGTATTCAAAGAGCTTTGCTACTTCCTGTTTACGAGAAGCTTGTGGAAAATCTGATGCGGATTTACCTCATCAAACAATGAACGCAGATGCTTATGCACAGGACAAATAGGAAGCACTAATTTCAGGTCAGTTTGTTATTTTATTTCAATAGTTTAATTAATATAAGGATTCACTGTAGTTTAGATAGATATATAATACAGATTGTAGTTTTTATCACTTAGTTAGATAGCTATTATTTCATTTCTCAGCACAGATTACTATTCTTATTGATTAGCTTAGATAGCTTTTATTTTATTTATTTCTCATAAAAATTATAAAAATAAAAAATAATAACTTTGCTGTCATAAGACAATTTACAAATGATTTTTGCAAATTTCGATTAAATTTTGTATTATGTAAATACTGTATATATATAATGGAGAATTAATTGTATTGACAACTGAACATTTAATAAGTAGGATTATTGTTTTATATTAGTTAGTAAACTATATATATATTTTTTATTTGTATATAGTTTGCAATAGTTGTTTTTCGCTTAGATTAGTTTCTCTAGCTTGGTTTTTCTTTCACTTTCCTAGGACTTAAATCGTCCAATGGAGCCGCTAAACCCGTTGGGGTGGATTATTCCAAATGGCTTGGGTTATTTAGACAACCCCGGACTGGATCCACTCCTCTAGTTGGCGAGTGGTCAATTTCGCCCATCAACATGCATTCAGTTAGCAGAAGTACAAAATGATAGATTAATCCATTGTAGTAGTACTTCATGATAGTACAATGAAATATGAGTCAAAATTGTGGACAATTGTGTAGCAGAGTCTTGGAAAATATGGACATATATGGATGTAAAATTAGCTTTTTTGAACGGGGAACTTGAAGAACAAGTCTACATTGAACAATTGGTTCCTAGAGCATGGTACTCTAGAATAGATAAATATCTACATCACGCAGGGTTCAGAAAAGGAAATGCAGACAACAAACTCTACATCAAGGTAAATCAAGATGGTATTTTATTAATTGAAGTTTATATTGATGATATTATTTTTGGAAGCACTGATGATAGGTTAAGCCAGAAATTTGTAAAGGATATGCAGAATGAATTTGAAATGTCATTACTTGGAGAACTATCCTTATTTATGGGTCTTCAGATACGTCAAAGAAACCAAGGAATTTTTATTTATCAAACTAAGTATATAAAATAAATGCTAAAGAGGTTCAGAATGGAAGATTGCAAACCAATTACCACTCCTATGCAACCCAGTTGCAAGTTGAGAAAAGGTGATGATTCAAAGTCTACAGACTAGAGGCAATACAGGTCAATAATTGGTAGCTTACTATATGTGACAGCATCCAAACCAAATGTAATGCAGGAAGTTGGACAGGTGGCACGATTTCAAGTAGCACCAAAGAAATCACATGTATTAGTAGTGAAGAGGATTGTCAGATATCTCAAAGGAACATAAGAGTTTGGATTATAGTATCCAAAAGGAATGGATTTATCACTTATTGCCTACATATATGCATATTGGGAAGGTTGTATTGATGATCGATGAAGCACCAATGGAGAAACATTCTACTTGGGTGATTATTTAGTATCTTGGATAAGAAAGAAACAATCATCAATATATTTATCTACAGTCAAAGCAGAGTACATTGCAACAACAAGATGTTGTACTCAGGTTCTATGGATGAAACAAACTTTGACAGATATATAGGTTGAGTATGATGATCCCATTCCAACTATTGTAATAATACAAGACCCATCAGTATCTCAAAGAACCTGGTGATTCACTCCAAGATGAAGCACATTCCAATAAAATATCACTTTCTACAGGAATAGGTTGCATAGAAGAACATTAGAGTTGAATATGTGAGAACAAAAGAGCAAGTGGCAGGCATCTT
Organism: Picea glauca; assembly: GCA_000966675.3. Taxonomy (NCBI): domain Eukaryota; kingdom Viridiplantae; phylum Streptophyta; class Pinopsida; order Pinales; family Pinaceae; genus Picea; species Picea glauca. Next base: position 54,793 of record JZKD02S1978374.1, on the reverse strand, counting down.
TACAAAACCACTTCCAAGGGAAGTCTTTGAGTATTTTCGCCAGAGACTCGGAGTAATTTCTACTCCAAAATGAATGATTTTGAATGATTATCTTATATGTATTATATTTACACAAGGAAGCACCATAAAGAGAACAGTTCAGGTTGGGGGATCAATTTCAGGAAGAGTTCAATCAGGAGGAGTATCCCCAAGAATAGTTCAGTTAGGGGGAGAAAACCTGGATGGAAAGATACCTTTGTCATTGATGACAAAGGGGGAGAGATTTGTCAGATGCAAAGGTAAATACTTGGAGAAAGAGCATAGAGGCATGGTTCCAGGGGGAGCGATGGTAACAGGGGGATCATGAGCGATATGACTTTAGTATTGCATTAGATTGTTTCCATGAATTCCAAAGGGGGATATTGTTGGTTATTTGGGTTGGTTTTCATTGATGTCAACCCTTGAAGAAATTCTGGTAGCGAATTTTGGTAGCACAAAGGTTTGGGTAATGAAACCAAGTTTGTTTGATGTATAATGGTATGATTTTTAATATATTTTAAGGTAAGACTATTATGGATGGATAGTACATGTCATTCCATTTCTGGTAGTATGTGGAACGTCACATAACTCCTTGCGATTAGAGAGTTATGGCCATGTGAATTTGGAGAACCCTCATGAGTCATTTAGAAGCCCCAAAAGGTCAAAGTAGTCAAAGTGGTTGCAAAGAAGAAATTATTTAAATAATAAAGTGAAGTGATGAGTGTACTATAAGTCAAAGTGGATTAAAAATAAATTGTTTAAATAATAAAGTTAATGGAGAAATTATTAAGTGGACAAGTGGTTAGAAGTGGGTTATCCCTAAAATAAAGAAAGTGGTTTAAGAGATTTTAGAAGGTAAATGATAAAGTGAAGTGGTGAGTGTAGTATAAGTCAAAGTGGATACAAAAGAAATTGTTTAAATAATAAAGTTAATCGATAAATTACTAAGTGGACAAGTGGTTAGAAGTGGGTTAACCCTAAAATAAGGAAAGTGGGTTAAGATGGTTAAAAGGTAACCCCTTGAGGAAGCTACATGAAAGTATAAATAAGNAGTGACTGAGGTAACCAAAGGATATCTAAGCCGAATTTCAGAGGGAAGGTGAAGCAAAGAAGGCCAAAATTCAAGGGAGGATAAATTCTTTTGATGATGCTTTCTAAGGTATGTCATTTACAGGTCATCTCACCATTTTCACAATAAAAAAATTTCTAGAATGATTCAGACCGTGAACTTTGGAGGCCATTGAGGAAACATATCCAATTAGTTTTGATACAAATTTCATCTTGTGGGTCGTTGTATTTTTGGAGTTACACTCTGTGTAAAATAGGGTTTGTGGCTAGTCGTGAAACTAGTCTAAAACATGTGTTTCAGGTAAAAATGTCATAACGTATTCATAACAGATCCAAATTTAGTAAGACAAAATGTATTGGTTAGAGTATAGTATGTAGTATTCTGTGTACAATTTTCAAATCCATTCAAAAAATATTCCGTGCAGGGCATTCTCTACAAGTTCGCTCTCTAGAATAATCCAGAATTCAATAAGGTATGCCATTTTTCTATAACTCCTTTTATGAGAGGTTCCAAGCAGTGAAACCTGGAGGACTTGCATAAAAGACACTAAAGAACATTATGTACTATTTTCATATATTAATTCATTACAAACACATATTTATGATTATTTCAAGTTAGGGTTGTTGACTAATAAAAAATTAGTCATGTGAGACTAAAGTAAAGTTTGATGAAAATGATAGTCTCTTGTTGTTAAAGTTAAGGAAGGTTTGCAGGTATTTGATCATATACATTGTGTCTATTACAGAGTTACAAATCATATTTGGATTATGAAATTGATGAGGGATTTTGGTTGAGGTACATGTTGAGTACATGGTTGAGACAAGTAGTTGATGAGTTGGCACATACATGATGTGTATAGTTGATGATGTTGGTACTTCTTGATGAGTCTATTTGACTCATCATTGGTACATATTTGGTGCATGGTTGATGCACTCGTTGATGGTACATATTGAGGTACAAGTTGGTGCATGGTTGATGCACTTGTTTATGGTACATGTTGATTACAGGTTGTTTGGTACATGTTGTTACAAGTTGGTTGGTTGTAGGTCAGTGGTATAGGTTGTTACATTGGTATATATCACAGTGATAATGTGATAATGGTTCCATCATTCTAATTCTACGTCATGGTGGTTGGACGGGGAAAGGACAGGTGATTGTAGCCACCTTCTGGTTGTAGCCGGAGAACATAGGGGGTTGTAGCCTCCTTATTTTTGTAGCCAAAGAATTGGGGAGTTGGAGCTTACCTCAAGTTGTAGCCTTCTTCTAGTTGTAGCCAAAGAATTGGGGAGTTTGATCTTACCTTAGGTTGTAGCCTGTGAAACTAGGGGGTTGGAGCCTCCTTCCAGTTGCAACTGGAAAAAAGAAGAAGTTGGTGCTTCCAATGAATGTAATCCTTAAATACATATAAGAAAAAGCATTATGTGGTTTTCTCCCTCTTTGGGTTTCCACGTAAAAACATTGGTGTACCGTGTATGTGTATGATTTCTCATTTGTTCATTGTTTATTTACTCTGAAACTATTGGATGATAATGCTACATTGATATAACACTTGCATTTTGTGGTTAAAAATGATAATTCCTCTATTACTAATTCACCCCACCCCTCTTAGTAATCCAACAAAATCCCCATAGGTACCTCAGGTGAGACTTCGCTTGCTTGTGGGTGATGCCGAAAGGGACAGTATCTTGGGATTTTTTGGTGAATTAATGTTGAACCTCGGTTTTTCCCACTACGTTCCAACAAATGGTCAGTTGTCGGTAGAAGTGCTACATGGTTTGCAGATGAGTGTGATGTAGAAACTACAATTGTGCATGAGGTCAATGTCGATAGAGTTGAAAATGACAATTGCACATAAGGATATGTTTCAATAAAAATATGATCAACTTAAGTTGGAGTGGGATGAGGCTGCACAGAGGAAAGAGAGAGTGAAATAGGTGGTCAAGGGGGTTTATAATATTATTCCAGAAATTCCTAGGGATGAAGATGCCACATTAGAAGAATAGGTGAAAAATATCGGTGAATCCATTGAGGGCTTCCACACTAAAATATTACTGATTTGGAAGCATGCCACATATCGAGCACTCCACCGGAGGAAAGATAGAAAATGGAGAAGATGATGAAAAAAACCATATATAACATCAAAATTTTGGAAACAGAGTGTGCCAAGATATATGAATAAAGAACATGAGTATGGAATCAGCTGACAGAAGACATGGAACTACATGAAATTTTACAGAAGCTACAGGTTGCGAAGAACAAGGCATATAATTTTAAGGAAGTGATGAGAACATTACCACCAACATAGATTATGGAAACAATGGAAGAGAATATAAAAATGTACTCAGAGATGAACCAGATGAGGGTGAAGCAGCAAGCTCGCACATAGAATATCAAAACATTGCCTGAAGAAGAATACAAGGTGAAAATAGAAGTATCATATGTGTAGGCCATGGTCAAGCAAGAAATACAAGAAAGTGGAGAAAATTTGAAGACCCATATTACTGCAGAGACAGCTAAGGGAATTGTACAACAACAAATACAATAAAGACAAAAGATCACAAATGCAAAGGAGACATTTCAGAAGTTCATGGATACCTGGAAGAAATCCATTCTAGTCTATCCTATGGTCTCT
>JZKD02S1978374.1:0-28978 GCA_000966675.3 Picea glauca | reverse complement strand
TAGAATAATTGTTCTTTTAAACAACATATTTTAGTGCTATCACCTTCCCCACATACCTAAGTGATGTATCAATTCCGTTTTGGGGACTACAGGAAGATTGACCTGTAGAATCTTACGAAATCTATAGCGAAGGTAAGAACACAATTGCGTGTAAAATTCTTTCCTTCCCATACGCCATGACTTTGCTATACGTATGGCTGCCTTATCTATCCTTTTGCTTTCCTATATTTACTTTTCCCTAAGCTAATGCACTATTTTTATTCACCTTTGTTTTTCCAAGGTATTTGGATTATTTTGAAAAGTTTTCGTTCATAGGTAGACTTAAAGGAATGTTATTTTGATACCTAGGTTTTTCCAAGTGGTTGTACTGAAATTGATCTTAGGGAAGATTCACAAAGGGTTTATGCAGCACATTGAAGTTTCCAAAGTTTCATACAACATATGGATTGAATTCAACCTGCAACACTCCCATCACTTTAGCATCCACCAATTTTTAATATTGGCCACACAGATTCCAACCTAGATGCCACGTAGCTTCCACTTCATCTCTAGTAGATTGAAGATTCTCAAATTGCATTCAAAGCAGCAGTTCCATATACTTCGTCCACACTCATTTATAACAAATTATTTTGTAGGTTGCCACCTTCCATTTTGAGGTATGTTGTTAAATTCAATCATGATGCTACTTATATGATGTCAGTTCTATATACTGACCTCCTAATTATTGTTATTATAAGTATGGTTATTGTTAATAGTGTTGTTGTCATTTTAAAATCTTGTCCGTTTGTAATTTTGGAGATTGTATTATTATATTGGCCATTGCTAAACATGATGTTATTGAATTTCAGTTATGATGTTACCTATAAATAGGATGGCATTTCTAAATATGATGTCAATTTTAGTGCATTACTATTGGACCTTAGTGAATGATTTTATCTTGTAAGGTCCTTATGATCGTAGTGGTTGTAGCATATAAGAGGTATGATAACTGTGAAATCATGGTCCGGATCGTGACATAAATGATAGAYGRTTAATGTTTCATGACAGAGTTWTTGTAACTTTTAATTATTGTAATAACATACGTGGTGCAATAACCTAGATTTACGTAACCTAATTACCCAAGTTAGTATATCGGGGTGGTTGTTCTATAGATATTGTGAACTTGGGTGTTCGTTGTCAGAGTCCCTATCACGCGCCTTCCATAAGGGGCGCAATTGTTCTTCTTATTTATGTCGTACTTGATTGTGGTCAGTTTTACTTTTGTCGCTAAATGTTTGCGTTGTGCACCATATGCCTATGGTCGTATATTGTTTGCGGTTATTCGTCGTGTGCCTTTAGTCTTCTTGTGATGAACATCGTGGTTGCGTCTTGTTGGTTGTCAAGGGGCGACGTAGAGTCAAGTGTGTTGTCACTTCTACACGCGGGCACACACCTTAAACAAAAAAAACAAAAAAAAATTGCACCTGTATACTAGAATGGTTGTCGTAACGAGGCGGTTCATTACACATTTTTAGGTGTGCTTGGTGTTCCACCTATTAGCCCCCATTGATGTAGTTATACCTATTCCATATTCATGAAAAGAATTATCCCACACTTAGATTAAGCTAGGAAAAGAAGAAAAATTTGTAGAACATATTCAACAACTCCAAAAACAGTTTCATGATATCTTGTACAAGGTCAATGCCAAGTACAAGCAGCAACATGACCAACATCCAGTTCCACACAAGTTTTAGGTGGGTGATAAGGTATGGTTGCATTTAAAAAAAGAGTGTCTCACAAGAATCTTAGACTACTATGATATGGGAATTACACCATCACAAAGGTTTTGGGTGAAAATGATTTCAAATTTAGTATTCCTCCTTTACTTGGATTGTACCTAGTATTTAATATGGAGCTCCTTCGACCATATTTCCCACCTCTTTTGGACACCTCGAAGGTGGATGAGAAATTGGACCCTACATAAATCAATAGTGAATTCCTTGAGATAGATACAGTGGATTGGATCATGGACACCAAGATGAAGGGAACCATTCAACAAAACATACAACTTTATCAGGCTATCAAAGCAGTACAACTTCTTCAACAAGGAAATTGGCTCACCAAGATTCAAATTTAGCAAAAGATTCACCATCTATTGTGGGAAATTTATGTAATGGGGATAATTTATTATCGAGGGGGAAGGACTAATCTATGTGGATATTAGTGGTCACCCACCTCTTCTACTAATTCAACATGGTTCTCCATCTTGGAATTTTTGTTATGTTTTTTTGGTCCTAAGATTTTGGGGTCGTTTTTAGTCCCTAAAAAATGTTTTATTGGAAATTCAAGGGCACGAATTTATATTTGACACACCAAGGCCATGCCATAACATTGTATTCCTTAGTTATATATTTCTAGCAAGATACTATGCACCCTAAATAGATATTGTATGAAAACTTTTCTCCCTTGAGAAGTTGATGTATGAATTAACCACTCGAGGGCCCAAAACATATTTTGGCGATTTGTCTCCTAGGGTTAGGTTTTTGGACCTTTATGTTTATTTATTTATGTTAAAATGCCATTCGTTTAGCCTCTTGCATTATCTTTTTTCAAATGATAATATCCAACATCTCTCTCTCTCTCTTCAGAGATAAGCTACCGCCATTCTAGCTAATTTGTGTTGTACAATATTCAGTTATTTTATTCACTAATAGAAGTTGGGTTTTCATTGTATTATTGTGCTCTCCTTTATATTTATTTTCATTCCCTATACAATTTGAATCAAAATTTCCATTCAGTACAGTTGTTATATAATGTTTTATACATCCACTCACTCAATCATCAATGCTACTAGCCTTTTAAACTTTTCAGTACACCCTTTAGAAGGAAGTTGTGACCCTAGAAATTTGTTCAATTTTTTTTTCCATAAAATTTTATATTTACAGTGCTTATAAAAATTAAATAGAAATTTCAATTTTAAATGTATTATATAAGTCTAGGGAAAAAATGTTCTAAATTTAAATCCAAAACGGTTATAAAAGTAATCTCTAAGTTATAATTCAGAAGTTATAAAAAGTTATAAAGGGGGTGATTCAAGTTTAATTAATACCATCAGGAAGGAGGATACATTAAATGACTTTATTAAAGGAGTAATTAAATTTTTCGGTAGGATGGGATATAATCTGTTAGTGCTAGAAGTCAACTCAAGATTGTTATTGATTCAATCCTAGCACATCTTGTTTCAAAATTATTAATAAAGTTATGAAGGTGGAAATATCACACATCTGGTTTCAATGAGGCTTATGATTTGAGCTATTTAAGCTACTTCTCTATGTGAAACAAACCAAGTAAATGAAACCTCTGCATAGTGAAATAAGATAAAGATATATGGTATTGAAGAATTGTAGAAAAAAAACTGATAAATTCAACAAAGAGCAACCTGTTCGTTAATGCCTTTACTCAGTAGAAGAATAAACCTTTACTCAGAAATATTTTCCAAATAAGATTCAAAGAGCTTAAACATTTATGTGTAAAAGATTGCAATATATCCTATAAAGAAACCTTCTCAACATAGATTTGCAGTCATGTATCATACAACAACAAAATATGTTCAAGATGAAGTAAAAGAGGTGATAAATAGAGAATATAAACACACACTAACCATTGGCTTCATAAGCAGCTAATATCTTTACATAAGAAAATATAAGAAAAAAATAACTCTTAGAACAAGTGCCATCAAATAAATTTTTACAAAAACCTTGGAAAGAATTCTCCTCATCTTGCTTAAATGGACTTGTTTGTTCTGCGCTAATAACAACATAATTTCAAATTTCAACATCAACATAACTTCACATTACTTCATTTTCTTTTTTCATAAATGATATTGGGTTTTTGTGCTCTCAAGAAACTCTAATCATAGTCCCATATTTGTTTGAAATGATCATGCAACTTCCATCATTCATTATATATCCTCTGATTAATGAGCACCAATATATTCCCAAGACTACACCATAAGATGGAGGAAAATCCACCACTATGATAGTAAATATTGTTGTAATATGGGGGGATGAACTTATCCATGCATATAAATCTTTTATTTCACCATAGGCTGCAACTTTTCTTGAATCAATGTAATATATGCTTTCTCCAGTTTCATAGTATTTTGTGCATTCCACTCCAACTACTTTCATCACTGGTAGTGGTATGATGTTGTTAGTGGCTCCACTATCCACCAAGAAATTGTGTAATGTGAAATCATGATTTTCTATGGATATGTAAAATGGTGGGACTTTTCCCATCGACCTTACTAATGAAAAAAATTGGTGTTTTCTTGTATTCATTACAACTGCTTCTATTCTTGAATTTGTATCATCCAGTATATTAAAAATATTTTCTCTTTGTTGTGGCATCTTGACTACCTCCATGAAAGGTAAAGTAATTCTGATTTGGTCTAGCTCATCAACCATATTATAATTCATTTTTAGTGGAGTCTTTATTTGGTTAGTAACTGTTTTTTTTTGTAGTTTTAGGAGCATTAGGTTTTTTTTTTTCTTTTTCAAGTTGTTCCCTTGTATTGAATTTACTTTCTTGAGTTCTAGTATGAAAAAAATAATATTGTGAAAACTCAAGGTCTTCTTGTTCATCAAAGATACAAAAATTTGATGATCCTTCATCCATTTGTACTAATTCTAAGACTTGATCCTGGCTAACATCTATTTCTTTATCAAAATTTTCAGAATTTTCTTCTTCTACAATTTCCTCTAACACAATAGCATTGGGATTTGGAACTATGGGTGCTCTTAGTCTATGTTCTTCAATTCTATAATTTATTATTCTTTGATATTGTAATGGGGATCTTATGTTTGGATTTGGTGGAATAATATTATCACCTCTCTCGAGTCTAGTAATCTCATTATGCCTCTGTCTAATTGTTCTGTTCATATGAGCCATCTTTATCTCTTGTCTTTCATCTTGGGTGGCTCTGGGGTCATTTATGACATTAGGGGGAATCCCTTGGAGAAATACTCCCCAAATTGCTCAATTCTCATAATTTCTTGAAGCATATGGTCGTTGAGGTGATATGGATAGACTAGTAATTTTTCTTTGGACTTTTCCAAGGATTATTTCAGGATCAACATTGGTCTCTAACATATGTTCTTCCATCTTTGTTTCCTTTTTCATTGCTTCATTTAAATAATTTATTTGTGAATATGTAATTGCATAATTCACATTTGAAGGCATGGAATTATTATAACATCCAAATATAATAGGAGCATTTGGTTTTTGGTCTTCAAAGTAAGATGTGATATTCAACAAAATAAAGGAAAGAATGGACCACATATGGCAGAGAGATCTAAATGATCATTTCATTAGATGCAATGAAGATTTTAATAAACACACAATTTAAATCTCATGCTTAAAATTAAATTATGAGATATCAATAATGTTATGTCCCGAATAGTTATTTGGGAACCCAAAAAAAATGAGTCTTTATAATAAAATAAACAATAATGTCTGAGAATTCATTAAAAGTAAATTGGATCTTCCCTTCAAAGAGGATTGGGATTGGGCTCTCATGGACCATGAAATGAAAGAGAAACCTAGAATACAAAAGGAGACAGTCAAAGGTCGGCATTTTCTTTTCACAAATTCTGAAAAAATAAAGGCAAAATGACTACTAACTAAGAAAGAAAGCTAATTGAGAGAAAAACAAGGTGAGTACTTGACTTACAATGATGGAAATTTTGAACCCTTTGAATGCCTTTGGCATATTATTTGTTAGTCTTCTCTTCATCTTCTTGAAACTCCTTTTTAGTTAGGGTTAGGGTTTTATTTTCTCTATTTTTAAATATAATCTTTGATATTTGTGCCATCATTTGGGACCCACCTTATAAGTTTATAAATTTCTTTAAATAAATCATTTTCAAAAAATAATTTGTTTCCAAGACCAAAAATAGTCTTGAATGTAAGTTTTTTTTGTGGCATGATAACTGACATTTCATCCATTGCAACCACTACCAATGTGTTATTAATATCTTTATCTTTCTGAAAAGCTCTCGTTTTATCAAATCGGACATTGGGATCAAAAGTTATGAGCTCTGTAAGATGGAGACTTGGCCACTGTTGATCTATCCTCATGAAATTTTGACCTTTGATTTGCAAATTTGACTTTCTTAATCCCACATGCATTGTGGTAGGGTTCTCATGACATATTTGTAAAGAAATTTTGTCTCCATATTATTTGTGAATGAAGTGGAGAGATCCATAGAATTCCAAGCAACTTGTGCACAAAGTATCTTTTTACTGCCACATCATCACCCAATCATCATGCAAAGTCATTTTCCAGTTATCTTTGTCCATCCATGTGTCACCGGGGGTAGGTCCACTTCATTTCCACATGTCCACGTATAATAGGTATTCAATGCAATATGTCATTGGGAGGTGTGTCCCAAAATAAAGAGAAGTAAATTTAGTATAGGAAATAGTATTTAAATGAAATAATATTTAAAAATTAAAAGGAAGGTTAGCGAAATGAAATGAATGTGGAGGTAGAGGAGGTAGGTGAGGAGATAATGCTTGGTAAAAATGAACCATGTATGAAGAATGGATGTGGGTTGTGGGACATGGACATGAGGGAAAAAGGTAATGGAGAGGAGGGTTGTCTCACATCCGCATTCAAAGAATTGGTTAAGTATAAAGGTGAGTGAAAAATAAGATATTTCAATAGTAAATAATAATATAAGTATAGGACTCGGTAAATCCAAGTGTAAAAAACAGTAAAATGACTAAGTCATGAAAGGTGTAATTTGGAGGACACGAAGATAGACGATTCATTTTGATTGTTGCATGACTACGGGACACTAGACATGGGGATTTGCAAGATAAGAATGGGTTTGTCTCCCACAAAGGGACTGCCCCAATGCTTTAAAATGACTAAGTGTTAGGATTGCAAGAGAAAATAAAAATAACTAAGTAAAGTTACACGGACCAGAGGATTTGATGGTAGTGTGATCTACAGCCTACATTTGAAAGAGGAAAATGACCAAGTAAAGAAAATATGAGGAACAATGAAAGAAAGGAGAAAAAAGACTAAGGATGGGTGTGTATGTAGTAACATTGATCAATGAATGTAGATCTGTCAAATTTTCACATACAATCTTATGTGAATAATTTTCATATTTGAAAATTGCTTCCTAGTGAGCAAACAACAAAATCCTAGTTGTTATCATTGAACAATTTTACACTGAAATTTATTGACTAAAACTATATGCAGCGAAAAAAAAAATATCAGAGATGAATCATCAACACACATGAGATACAAATTTATGTTATGTAACTTTGTCAATTTTAGAAATTCTAAGGGAAAAACCATCCCTCCCAGCGAATACAAATCCACCAAAAATATGAGGACAACCTTGTCCTCCAATAACTAGAAAATCAGAAAACCAAACCTCAGCAAATCCCTGGAAATTTTCTCTTCCCACAAACATGTTGCAGACCACCTGTATGGACTACTGACATCACCTATATTGTTGTTGACGACAGCCTGTATGCACCTTCTGCTTCCTATAAAACTTTGTACGGATGTATGTTATTCACCATAATGAAACCCGCATACATACATGATTATGCCCACTGCAACCCACGTACATACGTGATTCCTCCCACTGCAACTCGCATACATATAAAAAAAACTTGTGTGTACACCTCCACATGATTCACTCTTTGTGACTTCCTTTGCAAATGCGTCCTTTCTCACTTTCCTCTTGTGATATAGAAACCCTGGGCTAGATTGCCTAGGTGCATAAATGTCCTTGCTACAATTGTCATGCTCCCTAGAACAAGTGTTTACTCACTTATGCTAACTCCATGATGCCACAATGATAAATATCACAATGACTTCTCTCCTTTATATACAAGTCTAATGAGTTCGTTTATGAGCCCTTCCTAAACTCAACAATTAATTAGAATATTGTATTCCTCTTAGTTAGTGTGACACCCCATCACAAGCCCACAAATCCCATAAACTTGTCCATGAGGCCCTAGCCTCATTCAAAAGTTGATTTAACTTAAACAAAAGACTGTTCTGATACCAATGAATATTCCCACATGCATGATGCCTTGATCTCTTGTAAGAATACCTCTCTAAACTACAAAATCAACAATATCAATACTACTAAATAAAAAATAAATAATAAATAATAATAATAATAATAATAAATATAACCTACAACAAACAACCTTTCACAGGAAAAAAAAAAAAAATAAAACAACAAAAAAAAAATATAAAAAAGATAAAATAAAAAAAAAATATATATAAAATAATGAGAATTCTCTGGAAGATAAGACATCTCATGATACAATTAAAATGGTGTAGGTAAAGTAAATAATATTTTGATCAATGTTGACCTTTTCCTTGATTGTGAATAATGCAAATCACAATGCACATTAACATTGAACACTAGCCTTGATAATGCAAAGAATATAGAATTCTTGGGATGATAGATTAGTTTTTTTTTAACACATAAAAACCGAATCAATCAAAGGATCTTAATTTTGGCATAATAAAAGTTTAAATGAATTTGTTTTTTTTATTGATTTTTTTTCCGTTTTCCATTAGTATTCTCTATATGCCCATTTATTTACCTTTTTCCTCTTCATTTTAAAATTATTTTTTTCAATAATATTCTTTATATGTCCATTTATTTACCTTTTTCCTCTCCATTTTAAAATATTTTGCATAGAATTACAATTTAGAAGTTTCAAAGAGTTAATATTCATGTTCCTTTTATAAAAAAAAAAATATAATTAAAGTTTTGATTTTGCAAATCCTTATAGATTCCTTGTAATCAAGAAAGACATGGTGCTGCATTTATCAAATTGAGTTGTAACAACTCTTATTAATAAATTATATTGTTGAATCAATCACTTATCTCTCATGGTTTCAAGAAATACATGGTGTGTATTTATCAAATTGAGTTGTAATCAAACAACTCTTATTAATAAAATATATTGTTGACTCAATCACGTATCTCTCAAGGTTTCTTATAGTGTTATGTTGATATTTTTATTATCAACCACTTTCTGATCAATAAATTATATTGTTGAATCAATCACTTATCTCTCATGGTTTCAAGAAATACATGGTGTGTATTTATCAAATTGAGTTGTAATCAAACAACTCTTATTAATCAAATATATTGTTGACTCAATCACGTATCTCTCATGGTTTCTTATAGTGTTATGGAGATACTTTTATTAGCAACCACTTCATGATCATAAATATATCTTCTGAATAGGATGAATGGTTTGTAAATCTCAATACATAAAATAATTTACCAATTAATCAACCTGAAATAAAATTAAAAATAATGTGATCATAAATATATATAAATAAGAATATATATAAATAAGATGAATGGTTTGTAAATCTCAATACATAAAATAATTTACTAATTAATCAATTTGAAAAAAAATAATAATAATGTGATCTTTAAAACATAAATGAAAAAATATTAAATTAAATGAGAAAGAAAAATGAAAATAGGAGAGAAGAGAACAAAGAATGGGAAATGAAAAGTCAAGTCTTTTGTCCTTCCTATTACCTCATCTCTGCCTATATCGTTTTGTAATTACGTTCATAAAGCTCTTTTTATTAGCTAAGAGGTGATGATGCACAAGAACCTGACTATATAAATTATTGAATGGCTATAGAGCCATGAACTGCATTATAAACCAGGATTATCAAAATGAATATTGAGCAACCATTTGAAGTTGGTTTTCCCATTTGGGGTTTCAAGGGTAAATACTATGTCCTTGTGTTATGAATTTTCTCCTTGGCCATGTTAAAATTCTCTGTGTGAGTTAAGAAGTTTTTATCTATATTTGATATTCTTCCTATAGTCATATTAATGGTTTAATTATGAATTCCTAGTTGTAATTCGATTATCTCACTCAAAATTTCATTTCCATTAGCAGTGGATGAATTCCAACAAATCTGGATTACCCACCATCCATTTTACACTAATATTTGAGATCAAGGGATATCATGAGATGGATTTACAATTAACTAGTTGAATTTTTAATTTCATTCCTTAAGAATGTCATAATTGAGACTATGAGACCTTTCGCATCAGAAATCAAACTACACACAATGACTAAGGCTTGAATTGAGACTGTATGTTCTCCTTGAGGGTTGTACACTATCAAATCCTACTCCTGGAAGATGCACACTATGTTTTCCCCCATCTTGAGGCATTCCCTCATCCTCAAGACTATATGCATTGATGTAGGCTACAACCATACATTTGGATTAATTGGAAATTGTTTTGGGCAGAAGAAAGTGCTATGATTGTAAGTGAAGGTTGTGATCCAAATGATAGTGTTGCAAAGACAGAGTGCTCATAAGCATGTGAAAGTAGCATAGAATTATTTTTATGTCAAAAGCAATTGATCCTAGTAGAAGAGGGTAGGAAACACTTCCTTTCATGGATTTTTTCTATGATGGTATATGCTTGTTGGGATCTCACTAAACAAGTAAAGACCAAAATTCAACTTGTCTTTCATTAGCTATCAAGATAGAATGTCTCCAAGTTTGAGAATGAAATAGAATTGCATGTTGAAGATGGGAATGATCTTTGATTGAATATTTTAGATATGAATATTAATTAGAGTAGGGAGTCAGTGAATAGACTTATATATTGCGGGAAAATTCAAGCCAGAAACTAAAGCCGAAGCGAGAGCGAGAAACTAGAGCTAAGAGCCAAATATAGAGTTAGAGTTGTAGTTGAGAGCCATGCTTTAGAGAACTAGGTAGAAGGAGCATTGATCACGATCTTGGTTTCCTTCAAATATTTTGGATACCAAAATCCTCTCAATGGGGAGGTGATCTGGATTATTTTCGACATGAAATGAGAGCGGAGATATAATAAAGCAATGTATAGAGATATCTTGGATATCCAATAATATAATAGAAATGTATCAGAGATGCAACCATAAACACAGATATACAAAAATACACAATTTTCTATTAATGAATGAAAATGTACAAAGACTGTAAAAATACAGAGTGAAAGACTCGCTACAATGGTGACAGTTTTTCTCTGAGAAGAGATGTGACGGTTACTCGCATTTGTGAGAAGATGATTTTACAATGAGTCTCCAAAGGCCTTTTTATCATAAATAAAATCGAAAACTCTAACCCCGGAAGATGAAAATCCAACAGTTTTGTGGACCCTGTTTTGGGTAGTTTAGTGTATCAACTTCCCGGGGGCGTAACTTTGGCATACGATCTCTGTTTGGGGCACACGATAGCTTTTTTGAAAGGTATCATCGAGGAGATTTATTTTGGAGGATAAATTAGATCCTTCAAATATCTTTGAGAATCTTTATCCCGAAAAACCTTCATTTAGGCCCTCAAATTGGCCCTGGAAGTTAAAAACTACTAAAAATAGTAAATTGCCAAAATTGCCAGAAAATTGTTTTGAGCAAGTTGGAAAAGGTGGGTGGCCACTGATATCCACCTGGATCAATCCTTCCTCCTTAGGAAGAAATGGTCTCCATTGTGTTGAGTGCCCGGGGGAGAAGGAAAAGAGTTTGTTGAATCTGCATCTTGATGCGTTGCTTGCCTTGTTAGACAAGTTGTGATGCTTAGCTTTTTGAAGGTTTTCACAAACCTGTGGCTGGAAGGGTTGGATATTTTTAAACAGTCTGGCTACATGAGATGTTTGTGTGAATAAGGAATATTTATGCTTTGTTGCAGTCTTTTTGACCTGCTTCTGTTGGATGGAAGGTGATTGGGCCAAGGCTGCAGTGGTTGCAGTATCCTTATGTTCACCTTTTGAACAGATTATGAAGATGTTGAATTTTGTAGTATGAGATACTACCTTGCGACACTATTTAGGTGGGACAGTAGTTGGAACCACCTCTGGTATCATGTAGAGATGACCCCCCAGAGTAACAATGACACTACGGGGTCGAGACTCATATATAGCATGGCGCTTCCACATATATGGCTAGCCCAGGAGAACATCATAAACATCCAGCGGGGCGACATCACATAATACCTCATCCTTGAAGGGATGGATGTCGTATGCCAATCGAAACTATTTTTTGACATGGATATCTCATCCCTGGTGAAGCCACCCAATGTTGTATGGATGTGGGTATGGTGTTGTCGAAAATCCCAACTGTTTGATGACCTTTGTTGAGATGACGTTCTTCTGGCTTCCGCTATCAACAATAAAATGCAGCGGGGTCCCCTTCACTCACATATATGAATGAAAAAGGTGCTCCCCCTCTTCATGATCTGTTGGTTCTTCTAGTTGAATTGTTGCGGTCGCAAAAATAGCAGTAAGGTCTGTGTCGATGATATGTCTTCTGTCAGTATTTTTTGAATCAGATTCTAAATCAAGGTTCGGATCCTTGTCTTTGATTTCAGCCACCAATGACTGTTTTGAGTGACATTCATCAGTGTTGTTCTAGGGGCTTTTGTCGAAATCACACCATTTGCCAGTGTCCTTCCTCGTCTTCCAATGACCCTTCTTTTCCTATGGCTTGGACTGGTTTTCAGGAGATTGTTTGTTAGGGTCATCTTTATCATACTTTGGTTGTTGTGGATTTGTAGACTCGAACTCCCATTTGTTCTGGTGCTTAAATTTCTACTTGATTTTAACAGCATATCGATAAGTAGTACCGAGTGATGAGATGTCTAGAAAATCCATTTCAGTTTGGATGTATATGTGTAGAGCCCCACGGTATTTCAGAACCAAATGTTGTTTGGAGTCTTTGATACCTATCTTGGTGCATAAGGTATGGAAGGTATTGGTAAACTCTGGAACTTCTTTTCCCCTCTCTTGTCGTAGTGTGTTCCATATCATATATTGGTCCTCATAGTTGCTAACAGGGTAATATTGTTCCTTTACCGCATCCACAAAAAAATCCTAAGTGGGATCAACCCCATATATTATAGACTCTTATGTGGAACTTTGCTCCCAGTACGTTTCCCACCAATGTTTAACATGGGGGAGAGCTTTAAGGAGTGCGAAGGTGATATTTTCCCTGTTGGAAAAATGGTGAACAGAGAAATAACCTTCTAGCAGATTTAACCATTTGTCTAGGGAATCTGCATCTATCTGACCTTCAAATACGGGAATATCAAAATTAACCTGTACCTTGAAAGGAGAGGTGCTTCCAAAGTGGTTGTTTGATGAATATGTGATTGTTTCTATCGGAAAGCATTGAAGGATGTGGGAAAAAATCTCCATCATTTCGTCCCTCTGTCATGTGAGAGCTTGCTCAAGCAACAGATTGATAAAATCGTCTGCTCCATCGTTTTTATTTTCTTCCTCCATGGAGTGTTTCTTGGGCGTGCGAGAGAGATTGTCTTCAAGAGAGACAAGCTCGAGACCCAACTTGCTATACTTGGACCTCATCGGGGACATGCACTGAAAAAAATGATCAAGAGCAGCCTGCTCTGATACCATTGATCAGGATTATTTTCGACACGAAATGAGAGAGGAGATATAATAAAGAAATGTACAAAGATATCTTGGATATCCAATAATATAACAGAAATGTATCAAAGATGAAACCATAAACACAAAGATACAATAATACACAATTTTGTACTAATGAGCGAAAATGTACAAAGACTATAAAAATACAAGGAGAAAGACTCGCTAGAATGGTGGCAAGTTATCTCTGAGAAGAGATATGACGGATACTCGCATCCATGAGAAGATGATTTTACAATGAGGCTCCAAAGGAATTTTTATCATAAATAAAATCCAAAACCCTGACCCCGAAAGATGAAAAGCCAACAATTTTGTGGACCCCATTTTGGGTAGCTTGGTGTATCAACTTCCTGGGGCGATGACTTTGGCATACGATCTTTGTTTGGGTTGCACGATAGCTTGTTTGAAAGGTATAGTCGAGGAGATTCATTTTGGGGGCTCAATTTGAGCCTTCGAATAGAAAAATTGATACTATGAAGCCTTTAGCATCTAAAACCAACCTATACACAATGACTAAGGGTTGAATTGGGAATATACGCTCTCCTTGAACTTTGTACACTGCCAAATCCTAAGGCTAGTTTCATTTAGGTATGTACTATGTTTTCCTTTGTCTTCATTTGTCCTAAGGTTATACTCATCCCTATAGGCCATCGTTAGCCATACACACTTGTTGTAGCTTCATATTATCATGACAAATACAATTAGACATTGAATGGTTCACCTTTATCCAACCCACATAGCCTTTGTCCAAAATTTGGCTCCTTGTCATTTTATTTTATATTCCTTCCTTGGTTGTACCTACTCAATTATATGATTACCTCTAATTTTCCATTCTCAATTATACCTACACAAGTCGACTATACATAAATACATTTACAAATCTTATTAAAAAAAAATTCTTTCAATGTACTTGAAGAGATTGAACTTAAAAGCTGATACATGCACAAGTCAACTATACATAAATATATTTTAGAAATCTTATTAAAAACCTTTTCTTTCAATATAATTGAAAATATTTTAGTAAGAGAGATTTGTGAAGGATACGTTCCTTGAATCGGTATTTCACTATTTTTAAATTGAAAGGGACACTATCAAAGATAAGGATATGATTCTTAGACACCTTTCCAAGACTCTTAAAATAGTGTTTCCCTTTGGGAATATTTTAGGGGTTAGATTTTAGAGATAACACCTTCTCTAAATTCATATTTGACATTAAAATGTATAATTTAGGAGTCTATTGAATAACAACATGGGGTTTCTATAAATTATATGTTAAACCTAACAATGGAGTGGGATTCTAATGGAATTTTTGTAAACATTAACGTATTATTATAAAATCATTGGTAATTACTTATACATGGAGAACTTTGTAAATTATATGTTGAAATTAGTAATGGAGTGAGATTCCAATGGTATTTTTGTAAAAATTAATGCATTTTTATAGAAGTTTTGATAATTACTTATAGTAAGTTGTTACAAGGAAAATCACTCTATGGTATGGGGTAAACCACAATAGACGGAATGATTACAGAAATCGACTCCAAACTCAAGTATTCTATATAAATGTAAATGCTAACAAGATAAGATAAAGAGCCTACCTCATTCGGACGTTCGATGAAGACCACTATTGAGCACACAAATCAAATCTCTATACCTAAAACTTGTCCTCAACAACCAAGATATGCAACCATATGGTGATAATATATAAAGTTATCACATACAATAGGATAATCCATTAACATTCATAACAAATATTCCCATGGAATAATAATTCAAATATTTGCAAGACATCAATTGGAGAGAAAAGAGTATTTGTATTAAAATATGATCATCAAAAGTCTATGAGTGACAAAATTTCGTATTGGCACGTCTCGAAACCGAGAAACTAAGTCCCTTCCAACTGGGCCTCCACCACTTCAATCCTCCACCAAAGGCAAGCTCATATAAGAGAGACAATGAGGTTATCCATCAAAGAGGGAAGAGCTTGGGGGATGAACAATGTCTTCAGACTTTAAAGGACAAAGGGATGCAGACTCAATATGAAGTGAATAATTTCTCCAGAGTAATTTTTCTCTCAAAAGTTGAATTCTACTCCTCTTCCACAACTTGGATATGGCCCATTTTATATCCTTCAAATGGAACTGAAGGTCTGAGTCAGAACGTTTCTAGTATATGGAAGGTCAAGGATCATGAATCTCGTGACGTGACATGGAAACCCGACACAAGTTTTAATTTTGGGCACAAAACCCGATGTACGCGGGTTGTAATGGTGCAACCTTCATATACACATGTCATACAACTGATAGGGCGTGTATATGTGGAAAAATATGTTTTTTAGCTCTGGGAAGTGAAAAAAAGGACTTCAAGTCTACATAGGGAAATAGAAAAGGCCTTCTAAGCAAGTTGCATGGGGTGAGGCAAATCTTTTTATAACATAATTTGGTTGCATAATATATAAGACTTGTACATGGATTATAATCATTTTCATTAATGTTAGCTAAAATGGTCAACAAAATGAATTTATATATATGACTTATCAACTTACATCATTTTACAAAAAATAAAAGAAATATTGAATTCACTTGCAAATGCAAGAAAATATATCTTTGATGTCGAGGGTGATGTTTCTAGGGTGTAACTCATATATTCCTACCTTTCTCATCAATATTGTTTCTTCAATAATAAATTATATATTTTTAGAAGCAAAACATTATAATTTGTCTATATATGAAAAACTTGATGGTATATTAAAAATTATGTTGAAGTGTCACATATTGTTTTTTCCCTAATCTAGCCATTCGATGATATAAGGTTGTGGGTGGGATTGGGTTGTTAATTTTAGTATTTAAATTATTATATAGGATATTGTATATATTATAATTTCTATTATCAACAAGGAAGTTGTTTATAAACCCACATCTTATTTTGGAAAAACTCTCATTTTCTTCCTCTAATTCATTTATTCTTGATGAGGGAAATATTAAGATCCAAATTTTGTCCCCGCACAACAAACAATATTGACTTCGAAATGAATCATCATTTGGTTTAAGATTGTATGGAAAAACAAAAAATATGCCTAGAAATTTGGATAATTTCCAAAACTCCTAGGTTAATCTAGCCCATATGACTTTCCTTAGTCAAAGTTCTGCAGCTGCACTTATATAACGTTAAACATATGTGACTCTTTTGATTTGGTAAACATTCTCTAGGAAATGTTAGCATTAGAAGTCACCTTCAAATTGCGTTAAAGGTAAGCCCAGTACCCATCAATTTATATGTCACAGGTTGGTTTTAAAGAGGTCAAATGGGCACAGACTCAATGATAATAACGTTCTAAATCAAAAATATGGACCAGCATGCACAAGCATTTGAGGTCTCGAATCAACTTCAGTCAGTAAGTTGGAGTAAGGGTGAATAGAGGGAAGACTTTGGTGAGGAGAGTGTAGAGGTCTACTATGGACATCAGATATTCAAGCAACCTAAGGAGAAAAAACTCAAACACAAGATCCTCTTGGATTCAAATTTCAAGGAAACTGAAAGAAATTATAACAGCATTATAATCAAACATTCATCATAATATAGTTAAAACAATTCATGTGAATCATTCATTCATGAACTCTCTCAGTATCAGAGGAAAATAATATGGAGTAAGAAAGATGACTTAAATTAACCAAGATGTCTCAAAAACAAATACATAACCAGAGAACCAATGTTCTTCATCAAAAGTTTACAATACGAGAGCACTTCTCAACCATCAACCTTTACAAAATATCAAAACTGCCTATATATACTAAAATGATGCAACCACAAAGAATGTGATCAAATCACTTCCTTCAAAGCCTTTAGTCGACGCCCGCTCTATCAGCTTGTGTATACCTCATTATGTCAGACGCGAGCCAGGCATAGTTATGTGTTTTACAAGAAAAATTGCCCATAAGGAAGCTTTGAATCGTAAGTGTGCCTTCGTGACTGCTCTCCGCAACGTTTTCCATTTATGGGATGAGATGAGGTCTCAAATGCTTCCCACAATCTTCAATAACTGTCTTCATTGGGATTAGGACTGGGCCTAACACCCATAATTGTTCTCAGACAATGCCAATGACTTCTGCAAGTCCATCCTGATGCCTCGAGGCCATGAATGGTCTTTGTTTGTGACCAATGTGAGCTTTGTAGGTGGCAGTCTAATACTGTATACGCAGGGGGCGGCCATGTGCTGCTCTTGGATAGGATGTTATATGAGCATGTGATTGTGGGGCTTCTCAAAGGTGGTTTGGATTTAGACCGCTTTTGGGCCTCCAATCCATCCCCCTTCACCATGTATCGCTCTTGACTTACCATGGTCTCAATTGCGGGACCGCTCAAGAAAATTATTGCCCAAGCATGTTGTGTTCCCACAGTGGACTGTGGTCGTCGATATCATGATCTTGGATGAGGCTTCATGATCAGTGGCTCAAATCTTCCCCCTCCAAATCAATAGATCATATCTTCCCTTTCAAAACAATGACCGAGATTTTCTTGGTGGATCGGCCTTTGGGACTTCAGGCACTTTAGGACTTTGCAATGTTTAACTCCCACAATTCTTCGTACCGAAGAACTTCGAAGCGAGGGATATGACTCCACGCGTCCTCATCTTTTGATTGCTTAGATTATTTCAGGAGTTCAGGCTTTGACACTTTGGGAATTCCACACACTTCTCACTTCGAAACTCTCGAAGCTTATTTCCCCAAACACTTGGATCAACTTCCACTTGTCCCTTTAAAAATCAATAGCTCATGCTCTCTTCGGGCCTTTTTCTCCGGTGCTATACTTCACGCAAATTTTAAGATTCTAAACGCCCATGAGCCGCTAATCTGAACTCCACATGGAATTCCCATCATTGAAAGTTGAACCTGCCTTAGCTTGATTCGAGTCCAGAACGGACCGCTCTGAGTGTCGCGCTTTGATCCCGTGCCTACGGCCTCTGTAAAAAAATACTTGGATGACTGGATAGGGGCTGGGAAAACAGGGAGACCGTGGCACTTTAAACACATAAGGGAGCAAATGAAAATGATTTTACAAGCCGAAGGGGAAAAAACTTAATAATTGGTCTGTGAAAGGAGAGAGAGAAGGAAAAACACAGACTTAGGTAGAAACCACAACCCCACAGGACTCTGACAAGTTTGTGTGATAACATTTGGCTCCATAGGGGATGGCATGCTCCCTGCGAGCTGCCAAAAACAAGTAGTTCCATTTTCTTAGCTATTGGGTTATGGAGTCATTCTCAAAAAACATCATGTTGAGGATTACAAGCCGATAATTACTCTAAACAAAATAAAATACATGGGCTCTAGAAATAGATTATTTATGTACATTCCTAGGCTAACTGATTTTTACAAAGCGTTAGGTAAAAGCAAACTTCCACCATAACCACCCAGACTACTTGGTAATATAATTCTTCTCCTTACTACAAATGATCCACAAAAAACTAGGGAGGTATGACAGCAGAACAAGAACATGTCTTGGAACACTAACCATACCCCCAAATGACAATAAGGTGAATAATTATGTAGTCTCCAATGCTTTTGGAAAACACAGCTCCATATATAGCCCCACAGAGTCACAAAATTTATAATCAGGGGAGCTCAACTGGCAAGAAATTAATTATTGTCCTTCATTGTGGCTCACCCTTCATTTGATGTTCTCAAAGTGTACATGTGGGTGGAGAACTGATGCAGGTTGGCTAATATCAAGTGATATTTTCTCGTTTACAGGTTCTGGACAAAAGAAGAATTGCCCACTTAGCTCCTCCTTTACATGTTGCTCTGTGTCTTCTGCAGGTCTAGGATGGTTGATTTCCACCCAATGCTTTTCCTTAATGAATAAAGGAAAAGGCTCTATAGTTTGGTCTTGGAAATCTTTCATGAATCCATACTCACCTGTAAGTATCGATGAAATAATGCCATTTGAAAATTTCAGAAAATCTGAAACATACGAATCCATGTATATGGTCACAGGATCATGAATAACGTGACAAAAATATGTCTGCTTTAAAGGACCATATTGCTCCTCTGTAAATGTCTCTGCTTGTAAATAAATGAGCTCCTTGTTCTTTCGAAACCAACTCTTGATCACCAAAAATTGCAATCTCTCCTTCATAAGAATGATCATAAGATAATGGTACAACAAGATTTAAAGCATCACAACTATGATCAGCCAAGAACATATAGTTATCTATGCAATCAACCACCACTTCATGCTCAAAATGCTCTGAAAACTGATCATAAGATTGATATGCATTCATGCCCATAGAAAAATATGCAACTATTGAAGGATCTAATTCCAAATGTGAATCACACCCACTTCCTCATTGTTGTTCCTGATCTGAATTATACTCATTGTCCCCTTGCTCGGAATCTGAAACTTACTAACAGTCTTCTTGCTTATGCACATGCAATTCTTCAAGACATGCTTGCATACGAACCCCCCTGCTAGCCCTGATGTTCTCTTCGAATTCTTCAGCATCTTCAAACATGTGTATTAAGGATGAATATTTCCTTTCTCTCAGGAGAAGGACAAGCTCTGGATGTTGAGTGATGACATAGTACACCATGGCAACAGTCTCTGTGGGTCTGATCTCCACAGGCATACTATGATAAACGTTGTAAAATCTCATGTTGAAGACAACCAAGGCTTCCTCTTCCCCTCTTCTCAAGGAATTAAACTCAAACCAGTATTGATCAAGTGACTTGTTCTCACCCCAACACTTTAAAAATGCATGGCATAGCTCGGTCCAGGAACCAATAGAACCAACTTCCAGACATCTAAACCACACAACAACATCTCCAGACAAAGAGTGTGAGAAAAACCTCACGATAACATCATCATGAACAATCTCAAACTGGTCAACAAAGTTCTCAAAGGCCCCCAAGTGCCTCTCGGCTATAACATGGTATTCTCCAAAAAATCAAGGAAGATACTCAAAGGAATAAAGAGGATAAGGACGAAGGTCAAGTGGCAGCCTTAAAGGTTTAAATATCTTGTCTCTAATATTAGCTAGAAAACTGGTGGGTTGAAGATGAGGTTTAACAAGAAGATGGACATGCTCGGCAGTAATAACAGAAGGCAATGAGATCTGAGAAGGATTTGAATCATTTTCAACCCCCTCAAGGCTACAAGGGTGATCAACTTCGAGAGGAAAATCAATACAAATCTCACTTTTATGAACAGGATGAGATGAAGGCACAAGATTAACATCTACAACACAAGAAGGGGGCATGTCTTCTTCTTCCAAGGATGAATAAATAAAGGAAGGATTATTATCATCTGAATAGACAAAACAGAGGATAATCCTCTTTATATGTAAAGGGAAAGAGAGAAATGAGTTGATAAAGAAAAACAGGATTTCATGAAACAAGCTCATAAACTAATACCTGGTCTTCCCCTTCAGTATGGTCATGTTTCTGTCAACAGGTTCCTCCCCAGTGGAGTCTTCGATTTTGGAGTCTCCAAGTGCAAGTTGAAATATTCAATGGTTATGATGTCTAATGCACCTTCAAAATCAGAAGCTCGTTGTCGTTTTATCCCAGGGAAAAGTCTTCAATCCATTCCCTGACAACGACGCCAGAAATGTTAGCACTAGAAGTTACCTTCAGAATGCGTTGAAGGTAAGCCCAGTACCCATTAGTTTATATGTCACGGGTTAGTTTTAAAGAGGTCAAATGGGTGAAGACTCGATGATAATAACGTTCTAAATCAGAAATCTATACCAGCATGCACAAGCATTTGAGGTCTGGAATCAACTTCAGTCAGTAAGTTGGAGTAAGGGTGAATAGAAGGAAGACTTTGGTGAGGAGAGTGTAGAGGTCTACTATGGACATCAGTTCTTCAAGCAGCCTAAGGAGGAAAAACTCAAACACAAGATCCTCTTGGATTCAAATTTCAAGGAAACTAAAAGAAATTATAACAGCAGTATAATCAAACATTCATCATAATACAGTTACAACAATTCATGAATCAGTCATTCATGAAATCTCTCAATATTAGAGGAAAATAAGATGGAGTAAGAAAGTTGACTTAGATTAACCAAGATGTCTCAAAAACAAATACATAACCATAGAACCAGTGTTCTTCATCAAAAGTATACAATACAAGAGCACTGCGCAACCATCGACCTTTACAAAATATCAAAACTGCCTATATATACTAAAATGTTGCAACCACCAGGAATGTGATCATATCATTGCCTTCAAAGCCTTCAGTTGGCGCCTGCTCTGTCAGGTTGTGTAGACCTCATTATTTCAGACACGATCCAGACATAGTTATGTGTTTTACAGGAAAAATTGCCCATAAGGAAGCTTCGGATCATAAGTGTGCCTTCATGACTGCTCTCCGCAACGTTTTCCATTTATGGGATGAGGCGAGGTCTCAATTGTTTCCCACAATATTAAATGACTATCTTCATTGGGATTAGGACTGGGCCTAACACCCATAATTGTTCTCACACGGTGCCAATGACTTATGTGAGTCCATCCTGACGCCTCGAGGCCATGAATGGTCTTTGTCTGTGACCAATGTGAGATTTGCAGGTGGCAGTCTGATAGCATATGCTCAGGGGACGACCATGCGCTTCTCTTGGATAGGATGTTATATGAGCACGTGATTGTGGGGTCGCTCAAAGGTGGCTTGGATTTAGACCGCTTTTGGGCCCACAATCCATCCACCTTCGCCACGTATCGCTCTTGACTTACCATTGTTTCAATTGTGGGACCGCTCAAGAAAAGTATCACCCGAGCATGTTGTGTTCCCACAATGGAATGTGGTCGTCGATATCAAGATCTTGGATGAGGCTTCACGATCAACGGCTCAAATCTTCCCCCTCCAAATCAATTGATTAGATATTCCCTTTCAAAACAATGACCGAGATTTTCTTGGCGGATCGGCCTTCGAGACTTCAGGCACTTCGGGACTTTGCAATGTTTAACTCCAACAATTCTTTGGAGCGCAAAACTCTAAAGAGAAGTATCTGCCTCCATGCATCCTCATCTTTTGATGGCTTATATTATTTCGGGAGTTTGGGCTTCATCACTTCGGGAATTCCACACACTTCTCACTTCGAAACTCCCGAAGCTTGTTTCCCTGAACACTTGGATCAATTGCCACTTGTCCCTTTAAAAATCAACAGCTCATGCTCTCTTCGGACCTTTTGCTCCAGCGCTATACTTCGCGTAAATTTTAAGATTCTGAATGCCCATGAGGTGCTAATCTGAACTCCTCATGGAATTCCCGACGTTGAAAGTTGAACCTGCCTTAGCTTGATTCGAGTTCAGAACAGACCACTCTAAGTGACGCGCTTTGAGCCCGCGGTTGCAGCCTGTGTAAACAAATACTTGGACGACTGGATAGGGGATGGGAAAACAGGGAGATTGTGGCACTTTAAACACAAAGGGGGGAAAACGATAATGATTTTACAAGTCGAAGGGGAAAAACCTTAAGAATTGATCTGCGAAAGGAGAGAGAGAAGGGAAAACAAAGACTTAGGTAGAAACCACAGCCCCACATGACTCTGACAAGTTTGTGTGATAACAGGAAGCATGCCATCTTTGATAAGTCAACTTTGATCAAGTAGGCACCACCCAAGATATGAATATTTTGGGTTTTCTCGGGATGGTGAATCATTTCTTCACCTAAAAACCCTAGAGGGCCCATTCACCTATAAAATGCCTCTTATTCACTATGTTATGGGTCTTCATTAATTAATTCCATTGGATTCTCTCTTCTCATCTTTGAGTGCCCATATTGCACTTATCATCCTACATTTCCCATTTTCACATTATAATATTGAGAAGAGAGTGCCTAGAAATGTGAAGCATTTGGACTACAAGAGCCTTGGAGGAAAGAACCTCACAGAGAAAGGATTTGGAGCCACCTCACAATATGAAAGGTAACTTTTATTAATTTTTTTCTTTGTAATTAGAATCTCTATTCTTTCCTCCATCTACTTGTTTTGATTCATGTTTTTTTCCTTGTATTTATTTCATTCAATCTTAAGTTGATTAGGGTTTCTTTGTTGTTGAGAGATCTAACATAGTAAGACTTTCTTGGTTGATATGTGCAAGTTCACTTAAGCTCACCACCATCCTCCTCTTGCTCCTCA
Organism: Picea glauca; assembly: GCA_000966675.3. Taxonomy (NCBI): domain Eukaryota; kingdom Viridiplantae; phylum Streptophyta; class Pinopsida; order Pinales; family Pinaceae; genus Picea; species Picea glauca. Next base: position 5,353 of record JZKD02S1978374.1, on the reverse strand, counting down.
CATTCATCTTATTGAAGATCCTTCAAGGAATTTCCCATACGCATGTCTCTTTCTCTTTCTTATAAACCATTGATTTATTTGTTTTCTTTCTTGCTTTCTTAGTAGAGTAAAACAATCACTTTCATTTTATATGCATTAGTGAACTGACCTGTTGTTATTGTGGGAGAGTTTAATCATTTACACATAATTTTTTCATCAACATAACTTGAGTCTTTGGGTATTATGAGACTAAGAATGCCAGAAAACTTAGACATAACTAAATTATATTTTAATTTCATTTTTCTTAATCCTATGGAGGAAGATCTGTAATGTGCACTAAAACAAAATTGTTATGTAAGCAACATTTAAATTTATCATAATGGATTGTCATGAATGTCACTACTTACTAGTGTTTTATAACTTTTCTATTAACAATGACTCATCTTCTATATATATATATATATATATATATATATATATATATATATAGATTGTAATTTAATCATCCCAAATATACATAGTTTCTTAGTGTTTCTAAGTTTACTTAGAAGTGTTTTATAACTTTTCTATTAACAATAACTCATCTTTTATATATGTGTGTGTGGGGATTGTAATTTAATCATCCCAAATATACATGGTTTCTTAGTTTTTATATATATTATCATAATGACAACCAAGATAGAAGAATGTGGGTAGGAAAATACATACTTAAATTTTTGTTTTATGGACTTTTTCTTACGAGGTTATTTTTATTTTTTTTAAATATTCACCTATGTAGATTTTTTTGAAATTTGGTTATCATTGTTTTGTCCTATCATTTATCCACGTGGTGATCTAGTCCTTTTGTAATACATTAAGTGTCCTTAATTATGAGTTCTTGTCGTTGACATTGTTAATTAAGTATTAATGTTGCTTTGATATTATCAAATTAAATATTAAGATTAATGATCTGTTCTTTCCACATCGATAGAAGACTTATATGGGATGTGTTCTTGGGGATGCTTATCAATTTAAGGGAGGTAGACGATTTTTCATTAGTGCTCAAGCATTATTCAAGGTTCTCAATTTTCTCTTGCAATTTCTAGACTATGATTCCAACAAAAATTTATGTTTATGTTAATTAACATCTCTTCCATCAAAAATTTTCAAAGAATATATAGTATGCAAGACCCATTGACCTACATAGTAATTAATCAAAACGAGTTGGGCTATTGTTGTTTTAATATGACTTGTTTCAATCTATTTATATTTTGTTCTACTTGTCGACTTTATATATGTGCTTAAGAAACTAATAGTATGACTATTATATTTGTATTTCCCTTCAGGTATGTAAGTTACTTATAATATTGAATTCTTCTTCATAAAAAAAATTTAAACTTGATTYTTCTTTATGAAAAAWTTTYAAACTTGAGTARATGCCTAATCATTTTATTTAATCAATCTTTAAACTATTTTTTTTAATTACACATTTAATTCATCKTTAARCTAATTACATATGTAATTACACATTTTATCAATCTTTAAACTATTTTTTTTAATTAATATTTAATCAATCTTTAAACTATTTTTTTAAATTAATATTTAAAATATATACATATSAACTAGAAACTCTTATTCTCAATGTGATCTACTTATCATATAACCTTACTTTATTGACTTACACCTATGGAAATTGTCCAACTTTATATGTGTGTGAGAAGGATGTCATAACCACTACAGGCATATAATATAATAATGTAATATCTCATTTTCACACAACACTGATTATACTAGAATTCTCGTATGTTTAATATTTATCTATAACCTTTTCTTAAACTATAATGATTATATTTTGTATTATAGAGGATTATGATTAAATTGGTTGGTTATGTAATACAAAATTTTTAAAAACTAATCAAAGCTTTTAAACAAAAATAGAACTAACCAAGTCCAAAACATTTTATCTTGGTTTAAACTATAAAATACCAAATACTTTTGGTAGGTAAACTAACTTGCAAATTAAAACTTTTGTAACATGACACGTCAATGCATTAAGATTTAAAGATAAAAATAAAAAGATTTCATGGGGTATTATTATTGACATTCACTTGGGCTTTCATAGCTTCTTCTAGAGTTGGTGTTTCTTGTTCTTATTGGTCCTTGGGGTTGACCACTTCAAAAATATTCTCTGCAACTACATTGGTGTTACCCATTGTCACCATAATCCCCATTTGATGAGCCAATAGAGAATTCACCCATCTAGAAAAATCCCAAAATAATTGAGGCCAAGGCAATATGGGACATGATGACAACCTAAGGAATACCAAGATGAGTCACTACTAAGTGACATAGTGACTTTAATGAAATTAATTGTAAATCAAATTCCAATTGTGTCTTGTGGGAGCCTACATAAAGCTTGATATTCTTTCTCAAACTCCTTTAACACTAGTAGTTAAGAGGTGGTTTCAATCACACAATCATCCCTACCCCTATTTGCATAGTTCAATTTCCTCTCCAACTCCTCCCTTCATTTATTCCATTGGGTATTAGAACTCACTACACTACAATTAACCTTTGTAATCTCCCACTCACACCTTTGAAATCCTCTTTGAACCTCCCTTAACTAATTTAGAGCACACAACACTTATTGTGATAGTAACAATGTCTCATGATATCTATGATGAAGGGAAATGGCACAAAGATGCAAACATAAACACACACAAAATTAGATAGACACCACCAAAATCTATCCCTACCCAATTCATAGTGCTACCATAACCTTCCTCGGCTATGACAAGGCTATCATGGTCAAGCATGAAATAACCAAAGATTTGCATAATGAACCATATAGTTAACCCACTGCAAATCCCACACATGATCACCTACATATCCATCATATCATTCAAAAAATGATTTTGTTGCCCAAAGATCCAATAGGATGTGAAGTCTCTTATAGTGGTGATAATTCTTTCTCTCCTTGACATTGCTTTGCTTGGATGACATTAAACCTTTTACATGTGACTTCATTAATATCATAGTTTGATGGTGTGGGGATGGGATCCCCCATACATTAAAACTCCAACATTTTCCTAGAATTTTACTTCACCGTGTTTTTTATTCTTAGGATTTGATAGAAGGAAATTGATTCGATTTGGAAAAACAAAGTTATCACTCTTCGAGTGAGACATGAAATCCTAGAATTATTCAAAATTGATTGAAGGTTAATATTCTAATAAAAAGTTATGAATCTCCTAAAATCGTAGTTTGTGATACCCCTTTTCCTATGAAAATAGATTGTCTTTGAAATAAAGAAGTTAAAAAATGTGTTTCATTGTTGGCCACATGGCCTAATCCCCAAATCAATGTTTTTTTTTTTCCATTAGAGTCTAATATACCCCCACCCCACTATTACTACTCCTTATCCACGACCTTTATTTATGTGCAAGGCATCCTTACATATAATTTCCAAAAACCATGGTTGTATCATCCTAGACTCCTAATCTTATCCAAGTTTTTGGCCTTGCAAGATGAACTTAAAAGTTAATTTCCCATCCTTATCAAATTCAGTAATTAAGAGCAAAAGTGTTTGCATGGTTACAAGAAAAATATATCTTTGTAAAAAAAACTCTGTGTGCATGTGTGTGTTAAAATTCCTTACCATTTACTCTTGTTTGCATGGTTTGAAATAAAATGTGTCTATGTGAAAAAAAAAATGTGTACATGAGAGCATGCCAAAATTCCTTACCATTTGAGGAGAATATGTGTGGTCTTGATGGCTATTAAAAAGGAGGAGAGAAGGGAGTTGGAACGAAACCAATGAAATTATTATTATTATTTATGATAATTAATCTTTGTATTAGATAAAAAAAAAATTGTGACTTAGTCATACAACATTGTAATAAAATCCAAGAAAGGGGTTATTTTCCATAAGTATAATTTGCTAATATTGGTCCAAAAAACTTTACTATTGCTTATCCTTACTATGAATTGAAGTACTTGGCGAGTATAATGCTGAATGAATTGATCCAAAAGAAACTTGACTCAATAATACGTTACAAATTGTAGAAAATATTAAAAATGGACCCTTGAAGGACATATTTTGGCATTTGGATTCCCTACTTGATATGCTCATAGTCTTGGTAGATTGGTCCTTATGCCATATGTCTACCTTGATGGATTCCAACTACAACTTGGGATAGTTTTGGGCATTCAATCTCTCTTTCTTTGAGCCCATATTTGTAGAGAATTTTGGAAAAAAGGGAGACTTAATTACTACCTTAGGTAATTTAAGAAAGTCAAATAAAAATACAAAAGAAAAACCACATGATCCACTATCAAATCCAAATCTAGAAACTTGCTACATTTGTTTTTGCAGAAAAGTCCTCATCTCTTGCTCTAACTCTTGAAGTAGCCTCAACTAAATAAAAGTCTCAATAGAAAAATGATCTTATTCTCGGAGTTCTATTGAATGTTTTCCTTCCCTCTCCTCATGCTAATGATGCTAATGGAGATAGGAAGACACCAACATCTATTGCACATTCGTTATCATGTGCTCGCATTTGTTTATGGTATGGTGAACCTCAACCAATTCACACATAACACATTGATTATCTCAATGGTACACCATTATTTGAAAGAGAAGAAGAAAAATCCAAGATAAAGTTCTAAAAAAAACACAATAGTAACTTTGTCTTAAGCCCTAAACCAATTCCCTTCTAATTTTTAAAAAGAAGCACCAGTGCATTCACCCACCATTGCAATAGATGAGAGCAAGGAGGAAGGTTGCACTTCAAGATCATGCAATATCTAGAATACAAAACCACATGTAAAACATGGTTGTAACATTGTGTCATTTACAACATCAAGCACCAATGTGTGATAACATCGGAAGTATGGGGGATTAAATGCCATAAATTCTTCCCCGAATGGCTTGGACTGACTGATGAGACATCTAAATAGGGAAATGGATTGAATAAAGAGATCCCCTTTATTTTAAATTTCCTTCTACCATGCTCGCATTGATGTTGCGTAGCTAAACAGGGAAATGGATTGAATAAAAAAATCCCCTTCATTTTTAAATTTCCTTCTACCATGCTCGAATTGATATTGACTAACTAATCAACTTCTAGGTTGTAGGTTTGCACAACTTGGTAAAAGTTTACTGATTTAAAATCATTAATACATGTTAGGATTATATAAACCAATTTAAAAAGATAAAAACTTTATGATAATTCATACTTGTTGGCAGCCAATTAACATTTTCCATTACCTCATAAGCTGCCTACACCAATGTTTCACAAACATTGATTTTCCATCGCAAATTTCAAATGAACGACGCCCTTATTTGTTGCGCCTTTTCGAACGCTTGTCTTCGCTAAGTCTTCACAATTGTAAG
>JZKD02S1978363.1:23331-37310 GCA_000966675.3 Picea glauca | reverse complement strand
TGTGCATTGACAAGAAAGGTGTTTCTTGTCCTACAAACATGCAAAATTGGTGTAAAAAACCAACCAAAAACATTTGTATAGCTCCTAGATCATTGCACACACACATGAGAAACCATAACACAATTAATAATATGGAAAACTTGTCAAAGAAATTATATATAAAGCAAAACAACATCAACCATGACTTGCAAATTGATCATATAACACTTGAGAGTATGTTTTCTTTGTTATTGCCTCTATGCCCCATAATGCATCCTTTTGTTCATTAAAAATCTTGGATGCCAAACTTCATTGTAGGTGAACTCTTGAATGCCATGCTTGAAAAGGGAAAAAGAATAAGAAAAATTATATGAATAAATTATATGGGAAAATTTTCATACACATTGAAATTTATGTTGTGGATTGTGGGTTGAAATATGATAGAAAGTATTCCTCTTGTGTATATATTTCCATTTTGAACAAATAATTTTTACCTTTTAATAAATGCAATTCCCCGATCAATTGGGTTTAACCCGAGTGGTTTGTGTTGAGGGGTGTTTCCCCTCCAATCCAAGTTCAATTCTTGCAAGTGACATGTTGAGCTCTTAAATGAGCAAGCTTTTGAAAAGCCTCGACTTTCTTCAAAATTTGGTTTACCTCGGGTACCATCTTCGAAATGAGGGGAAGTGTCTGGTGGCTTTCCTTAGACTCTATTCCAAAGTAAAAAAAAAAAATGTAATCCCCCAAGCTAAAAAGTGTGGTCCCTACAAGCTATTGATATTTCATCTCCAAGTCAAAAAATGCATGCACAAGAAATTGATGACATTCATCTAAAAATCCCTATAAATGAAATATGAGTTCTTAGATATTGAATTCGTGAAATAGTTGACAAATTAACACTCTCCCTAACTATTCTATTGATTGAATGAAATTTACACACACTTTTGTTTTTTCTTTTGAGTAATTTGTGCACACTTGTTTTTTGCTTTTGAGTAATTTAGGATTTTTGTATGTGATTTCAAAAGTTCTTTTATTTATTTTGATATAGGTTAATTACATAGGGATTTATGTAGGAATTTACATAGTGAACAATTAGTACACAATTTCTAATTTAATTTTGATAGAAAAGAACATACATAAATACAAGTAAGTTATGGTTCTGATGGAAGAAATCATGCCCACATTTTGTGGTTGGTAAATGAGTTAAATTGTCAGCCCTAATTAATATTTATAACCTGGTGGGGACATCGAGTGAGGCCCAACAATATAGTTGGTCGGGGACTTGACCCCGAGACCTCTTGCATTATAACCATAGCACTCATCCACTCGAGCTAACCCACCCGACTTAATTATCCATGAACCTAATAGATTATTCACCTCATTTTCAATGCTAATCTTTTTAGTTTTATCGATTTCTTCCTCAAGATATATTTTTTGAAATAATATTTCTTATATAATAAAAAACACATACAAGTACACATACCTTAGTGTAGTAAACACATCAACAATTTTTGAATAAGATAAGGTCAGATATCAAGTTTTGGTGGATCAAAAGACTCGATAGTGTTTGGTCACACAAATTATCTTATAAGTTTGGGGTGTTAATGTGTTTGGTTTTATACCATGGTTTGCCTACCAAGTTTAGACTAACAAGAACTTGGCTTGGGGTGATCAGTAAAAGGGAGACCGGTGCCTCGTCTACTTGGGCTACAAATTCACTTAGGTAAATTCAAGAGGGAAATTCAAGGGATTATATGCATCCATGTGACATGTTCTAAACACCTTGGCTTGGCTCAACGATAGGTTTTGGTAACTAAAATTTTACAAGATAATTGAGGGAGAGGGTCACTTAATATCCACTACTCAAAGAAAGTGTAAGGTAGTCCCTTAATCCAAGACTATATACATACACACATAATATTTAAATATAGCATGTAAAAAGTGGTGATCTTTCAAAGGTAGATGACTAGAGACTATAGGACAAGAGTTAATTATATCACTATAAGTTCTCCCAATGTAGCATGATGCTCCTTTATGGCCTTGTTTTCCTTTGGCATTCAAAATATTGAAAATCTTGGAAAACTTCTAACCTGCAAGTATGTTCCCTAAAACATATATCCATAAATAAAATTACACATAAATGACAACTTTACGTACATAGATAAAATACAAAAATATCCAAAACTTGGAGCTAACTTTCTTACAAGTACTTCCATTTCTCACTCATTCCAATCCAAGTTACAAATTGAGAGAGAAAACTCTTATATAGGTTTTAGCTCCATCTCCCTCATACAATAAACAATGAATTTTTTCCTTAGACCCATTAGTTCTCCTAGGAATAATGATAAAATAATCTCTCTAACAAACATTTTACTAAAAGTAGAAAGAGTTTGTTGAAATCCACAATCTCCTCTAGGGGGTTACAATAAAATAATCAAGGAAACAAATAAATCTAACAACTAAATCAACAATGAATAAATAATGGAGCTAGTTGTAACAATATCTAAAAATAGTAAGAAGTGGTAACAACCTCCTTAATTGATTCCCCAAAATAACCAAAAGTGGTTCTAGACCAATTCTCTCGTCCAATAAATAATAAAATATGGTGGAAACTCCTCAAGTTGTGAAACTACCTCTCCATGATTACCCCCTTGACCATGTAAATAATGTTGCTTGATACTTTTGAATATAAACTATGTAAGGAGTTTTGAATCGTCCAACATTTCGAGTGGACACTCCACCCATCATCAAAGACAATTGAAAATGCCAACAATAATCAACAAAATAAGGAGATATCAAATGTATCCATTGTTGAAATATTGTAACTGCAAAGGGTATTCTATTTATTATTCATTAGATCAATCCCCTTTTGTGGATTGATCATGTCAGGCATTATAATTGACCAAATCCCCATTTGTGGATTGGTCAAACCCTAAACATATTATACAAATTGAGAAGTCGTCCCCCAGGCAATTTAAAGTGGTTTTAACCACTCAGAAGACAAGTCGGCCCTGCCTAGCGAAGAGACACCTTTTCAACACTTGCCATTTTGTATAAATAAAGGAAGCCAACACCTAATTTGTTCTCTCACTCATCTAGTGCGCAATTTTGAAGGAAGTTGTAGTTACTAGTTGTCGGAAGAAGGAAGAGAGAGAGGCAAATTGCTTAGTAGAGGACATTCTCTAGTTTTTGGTTTATTGTATTGGCATTGTATTAGCTATCTATATTAAGGAAGTTTTTGCTGGGTTTTCTTCCCCATGAGGGTTTCCAAGGATAAATGTTGTGTATCTTGTGATTGTGTTTCTCTCAATGATCCTATCTATGCTATGGTTATCTAGTAAATTGAAAATAAACCTAAGAATAGCTTAAACCTTAACATGGTATGAGAGCTAAGATGAAGAGAGCATCTTTCACCGGATAAAGAAAAACGTTATTGTTGTTGTACAAGAAAATTAGGGATTTTTATTGAAGAGGAATTTTAGCCCAAAAATCATCTAGAAAAGTGTGCCCTAGCCTAGGAAACTCATTGGCACCTTCAGCGCACCTTTTCAGTGGATAGAACATGCAGAAAGTGAAACCCTAGTTTTCACCGGTACCAGAAGTACCAAAACACCAGAAGTACCAAAAAACTAGATGTACCAGTCCAGAAATCCATTGGTCAAGTTTGAAGAGGAAAATTTTGGATTTTTTTAAATCTAACTGCACTAGGATACTCGCCTCGGCTAAGCGCACCTCCTAGTAAGTTCAAAATTGAATTATGAGCATTTTCAATTTGTGGTCATTTTCCTAGCTCCGGGTAAAGATGTTTGCAAGCTAGAAGGTGTGAAAAACTTTCGTACTTGGAAGTATAGGATTGCACTCATTCTTGAAGAGAATGACCTAGCAAGATTCATTAAAGAAGATGTACCAAAACTTATTGGTGTTGCAGCTAAATAAAAACACCAAAAGGACACAGTTAGGGTCAAACGAATCATTGCAGATTCTATTAAAGATCACTTGATTCCTCAAGTGTCTTCAAAGAAGACTCCAAAAGAAACGTTTGATGCCCTAACCAGATTATATGAAGGAAGGAACATCAATCAGAAGATGAATCTAAGAACTCAACTCAAAAGTACAAGGATGCAAGAAGGAGAAACAATTCAGGAATATTTCTCCAGAATATCACAATTCAAGGAACAACTAGAAGAAATTGAAGATACTATAGATGAAGATGAACTTATAATGAAAACCCTTAATGGTCTCACAAGACCTTGGGATGCATTCATTCAAACTATTTGTACTAGAAAGGAGAAACTATACTTTGATAGTCTTTGGGAAGAATGTGTTCACGAATAAGCAAGAGTAGCTAACTGAGAAGCATTGCTATCAAGAGATGAAGATCAAGACCTAGATACCCATACTAAAGGAGGAAGAATGAGATCTTACTTCCAGAAAGAAACTCATAAGGAGTCTCACCCCAAAAACAAATTAATACATAAAGAATCTCACCCTCTAAGGAGATTCCAAAATTTTCAGAAAGGTCAAAGAAGAGAAAAAGATTTATCATCCTACCAATGTTACCATTGTGACAAGATGGGACATATTGCTAAGAATTGTCCATCTAGACGAGAAGAATACAAGAAGAGAAACAAGAGGCACCATGCCCATGAACTTGAAGATGAAGAGCCACCCACAAATATGATAAAAGAATAGATTGAAGACTATGTATTAATCTCTTCCCTCTCAAGATCAGTGTCACCTGGTGAGGACACTTGGATCATAGACAGTGGTTCTTCCAAGCTCTTGACAGGTCAAAGAGACATTCTATCTTTCCTTACAGAAAATAAGTTTCTCCAAAAAGTTACACTTGGAGATTATTATCAATACCCTATCAAAGGAGTAGGAGAATCAAATTACAAACTTGATTCAGGGACCCCAATGAAGATGAAATATGTACTATATGTACCAGGTTTGAAAAAGAACTTACTTTCTATCTCAGCTTTAGAAAATAAAGGCTTCAGAGTTTTCTTCATAGATGGAGAAGTTCTTTTGTGGCCCAAAGGAAAAACCATGGAAGAAGCAATTGTTATTGGAAAAGAAGAAGGTGGATTTTATAAGATAAAGGGTCACTTAGAAGCGGCCTTGACCCATTCCATTGAGAATCCATGTGAACTTTGGCATAGAAGACTAGTCCACATCAAATACAAGGCATTACCATATGTAAGAAAGGTAGTCACAAGTCTACCAAAATTCAAGGTTGACCATGAAGGTGTGTGCAATGGATGTGCACAAGGAAAGAACATCAAGAACCCTTTCCCTAAGAGAGACAATAAAGAAGGATTCCTAGAGCTCATTCACTCAGATGTATGTGGTCCAATACCATCAACCTCCATCAGTGGGTATGTATACTATGTATCTTTTATTGATGACTATTCTCGTAAAACATGGGTTTACTTTTTGAAATTAAAAGATGAAGTGTTCAGTAAATTCAAGGAATTCAAAGCCTTGATAGAGAATCTTTTTGAAAGAAAGATCAAGATACTCAGGTTAGATAATGGAGAATAATACACCTCAAAAGAGTTTTCAAACTTTTGCAAAGATGTCGGGATCAAGAGGGAGCTCACCACTCCCTACAATCCTCAACAAAATGGTGTAGCAGAAAGAAAGAACATAACTATAATGGAAGCAGTGAAGACCATGATCCATGATCAAGATCTTCTAATGCATTTATGGGCAGAAGCAGCAAGAAAAACAATGTATGTACAAAATAGATTGTCCCATATTGCACTTAGGTTCAAAACCCCTAAAGAGATGTTCTCCAGAAAGAAGCTAGAAGTAAGCATCTCAAAATATTTGGCTTCCCAGTATTTGTACACATTCTGAAAGAGAAGAGAACCAAGTTGGACCCTTCATGAAAGAAGGGAATATTTGTTGGATAATGTGAGGTCTCCAAGGCCTTCAAAGTTTATATAACAGGTTACCATCATATTGAGATCAACATGGATGTAACCTTTGATGAATATGCAACACTCAAGAAATCAAGAAGATGTCAGCTTGAAAAAGTATATGAAGAAGAACCTGTGGCTCCCAGAGTTGTAGAACTAATGAGGGAAGTCATAAATTCCCCTGATGAGGATATTCTAGGATATCATGACATAATAGAATCTCAAGAACCTCCCCATATGACGATATCCCACAAGAGAAATCCAGCTTGGGAAAGGGAACTTATTCAAGATGGAGAGAAGTACGGTGCCCTCAAAGGAACCATGAGACAAGTGAAGAAACCCAATCCATTCTCCAACTATGTGGCTTTGATGTGTGATATCTTAGAGAAGGAGCATACTTGCTTTGAAGAAGTTATTCAGAAGAAAGAACGGGAAGATGTCATGATAGAAGAATACCAATCCATTATAAAGAATGATGTATGGGAAATAGTTCCCAAACCAAAGAGCAATGATGTGGTATATTCCAAATGGATTTTCAAAATAAAACATGTTGATGATGGAAGTATTGAAAAATATAAAACAAGGTTTGTTTCTCGTGGCTTCTCTCAAAACAAAGGCATTGATTATGAAGAGACGTTTTCTCCTGTATCCAGATACACTTCAATCAGAACCATCATATCCCTTGCAACTAAGATGAAGTGGAAGTTACACCAGATGGATGTAAAAACAACTTTCTTGAATGGTGTCATTGAAGAAGAAGTGTATATAGAACAACCTCAAGGGTTTGAAGTTGAAGATAGGAAGAATCATTTCTGCAAGTTGAAGAAGGCTCTGTACGGATTGAAACAAGCTCCTAGAGCTTGTTATGGAAGAATTGACAGTTTGCTGACAAGCTTGGGATTTACCAAGAGTAAAGTTGATTCTAACCTCTACTTCAAGGTTATGAATGATGAGCCTGTTATATTGTTGCTATATGTGGATGACTTATTCTTAACTGGAGAAGAAAATCTCATCATTGATTGTAAGACGAAGCTCACTGCAAAATTTGAGATGAAATACCTTGGACTAATGCACTATTTCTTAGGTCTTGAGGTCTGGCAGAGCCCAGAGAAGATATTTCTTAACCAAGGGAAGTATGCAGTTGAAATATTGAAGAGATTTGATATGTTGGAGTGCAAATCCATGAATACACCCATGGAAACAAAGTTGAAGCTCCTAGTTGACACTTCGTCAAAATTGATTGATGCTACATTGTACAGACAGATCATTGGATCATTGATGTATCCGACGAACACCATGCCAGATATATGTTTTTCTGTGAACACCTTGAGTCAGTTTTTGGTAGAGCCTAGACGTGTTCATCTAGTTGCTGCAAAACATGTGATGAGGTACCTTAAGGGTACATTAGATTGTGGTCTCAATTATAATGGAGATCGTGACTTCAGACTAAGTGGTTATACCGATTCAGATTGGGTTGGAAGTGTCTATGATAGAAAGAGAACTTCAGGATTTTGTTTCACTCAGGGGTCAGCCATGATCTCATGGAAGATTAGGAAGAAATCAAACATTTCTCTCAGTACGACATAAGAAAAATACATTCTTGCATGTTTCACCAGTTGTGAATCCATATGGATTCAGAAGTTGTTGACAGATCTATTCGATCTAGATATGGAAGCAACCATGGTCCTATGTGATAACTAGAGTTGCATAAAGATGACAGAGAACCATGTGTTCCATTATAAGTCAAAACACATAGAGATTTGACATCATTGCATCCTTGATATGGTGCAGAGAGGAGCCATAAAGCTCCAAAATGTTAGCACAAATGAACATGTTGTTGATGTCTTGACCAAGCCTCTATCTCATGTAAAGTTTGAGCACTTTCAAGATAAGCTTGGTATAGTCCAAAAGGACCTCCATTGAAAGGGGGAGTAGTGTTGATGCCAACCTAGTGCTGAATATTTCCAGCTCCGTGCTGATGTTGTTGTGATGCCATTCTCGTGATGAAGATTTTTAGCTTCCTGTTGATGTTGTTGTGATGTCAGCCTTGTGCTGAAGATTTCCAGCTTCGTGTTGATGTTGTTGTGATGCTAGCCTAGTGCTGAATATTTCCTACTTCGTGTTGATGTTGTTGTGATGCCAGCCTCATGTTGAAGATTTCCAGCTTCATGCTGATGTTGTTGAGATGTCAGCTTTGTGCTGAATATTTCCATCCTAGTGTTGATGTTGATGATGCTCCAGCCTTCGTGTTTTGATGTTTTTGTTGTTGATGATGCTCTAGCCTCCGTGTTGTGATGTTGTTATTGTTGATGATTATTGTATCAGCATTGTGTTGTTATTGATGATGATGATGTATTAGTGTTATACTAATCCATGTTGATGCAAATGATGATGCCATTTCATCTCCCTACTGTGAATGATGATATTGATGATGAGAAAAACTTCTGATGATTTATATATATGCCAGTCAGTGTTCCAGATGTTGTTGATGTTGTTTCCCTCTCTCTCTCCTGATGATATTGTAGAATACCCTTCTTGTTAAGGGGGAGTGTTGAAATATTGTAACTCCAAAGAGTATTCTATTTATTATTCATTTATTATTCATTAGATCAATCCCCTTTTGTGGATTGATCATGTCGGTCATTGTAATTGACCAAATCCTCTTTTGCGAATTGGTCAAACCCTAAACATATTATGCAAATTGAGAAGTTGGCCCCCAGACAATTTAAAGTGGTTTTAACCACTCAAAAGACAAATCAGCCCTGCCTAGCGAAGAGGCGCCTTTTCAACACCTGTCAGTTTGTATAAACAAAGGAATCCAGTGCCTCATTTTTTCTCTCACTCAGCTCACTCATCTAGTGCACAAGTTTGAAGGAAGTTATAGTTACCAGTTGTCGGAAGAAAGAAGAGAGAGAGACACATTGCTTAGTAAAGGATATTCTCTAGTATTTGGTTTATTTTCTTGGCATTGTATTGGCTATCTATATTAAGGAATTTTTTGCTAGGTTTTCTTCCCCATGAGGATTTCCCAAGATAAATGTTGTGTATCTTGTGATTGTGTTTCTCTCAATAATCCTATCTATACTATAGTTATCTAGTAAATTGAAAAAAAACTTAATAATAACTTAAACCTTAACATCCATATCCATAATGAATCCATATGCATCGTACCATGTCCATAATGAGTCCATATGTATCGTGAACCAATAAAAGGTGAATAGACCCACGTACCAACTTCCTCCACAACCATGGTTTCTATTAAATATAAATGGTTGATCCATATAGCTTGAGCAATGGTGGACGTCGATCAATATAATGTAACGTCTAAGTTGAAATGATGTCACCTCCTTGGAAACGAGCGTGACCTTGGTTGGTGGCTCACATGGAAATTTGATTCACGACACTCTTAACTAGCATGGTGGCTCCATTCAACATTGATTATGTCAAATTATGGTCAACATAAAAATAATCCACGTCATTCCTCTTCATAGATGAGCGGCTCATATAGCTAGAAGATTGTATAGTGGTTGGCACAAATTAAAAGGGGTTCCACATATGCATGCCTTTCCATGTCAGATGAAATTCATATTAATCAAGTCCACGTCCCATAGTTTATTATTTCATGATTCAATGGGATAAGAGAATGGGGGCGATTCCCATGACATCACCCCATAAATTAATCTTGTTGTATGGTTTGTCTTAGTGAAGGGGTGGCCCCTTTATACATGACATCATTTACTTTGTTTTAGCCATCTCTAATACAATCTTACCTTATATGTCTTCATGTCTTCATCATAGTAAAAAGGGTAGCCACTTTATTAAAATATTTTAACTTTGCATCATAGTAAAAAGGGTAGCCACTTTATTAAAATATTTTAACTTTGCATTATGGTTAAAAAGGGTGGCCTCTTTATTAAGATTTTTTTGTACATATGTTCTCATTAATCATGATATCATTTTAGGAAAACATTTGGGTACTTCTTCTCAAGAGCTACAATATCATTAATCCAACAATACCATGACCAAGCCTTCATAAAAATGCATAAGGAATCATGAGGAAAAGAACTAACACCATTATCAAGTTGATTATAACATAGTAACATAAGAATCATTATCCAGTGGTCACACAAAAAAAAAAAATGTAAAGATAATCGCCATAAACCAATCCAAGCATGAGCATCATCATCAATAAAACCAACATCAAATGAGCCTATATGACCATAAAGACCATCAACCACATGATCCATCAGAAAGGACCACTATGCTCAACCATCTTCAATAAAAGAAAATAAGGTGCGTATGATCAACCTCCTTGTAAGTCACCCCTGTAAAACCTATAATGTGATGAAAATCACAATTTACAACTCATGCCATTATGAGGGGTAATAGTTGGCTTCTACTTGGGGATATGTACTCTTAGGAGAAGAGTGCACAATAACCCTAGAATCTTTGCTTGTACTTGTCAAAGACTCCTTCAAACAAGAGGAATGCAAATGGATGGTCCATGTCTCATCACATCCAACTTATTACATCAAAAAATTACTTTGCAAGAAAGAAAATACATAATACATCAATTCCAAGGTACATGAAAAATGCTCATAATAAAGAGCTTATTTCTTCTAATGTTCTTCAAGAGCTTTTTCTTTCTACTCCTATTTTACATGAACGAAATACAAACGCTAGGTGTAATCATACAACCAATGAAGTCACCTTAACTCTTTGTTTACATCAAGAGTATTTCCTTTGTATTTGGTTATGAATGAAAACAATGAGACATTCATCATTACATACAAGAGGGGAAGTGATGTAGGAGCATCGCTTCACCCCAGCAACGCGCCAGCTAGCCAGCACAACAAAGCACTCATTCAAGGAGAAGAGAGGCACCATCCCTCTTGATTTAAAAATTTCAAATTCAAATTAAATGAATTAAATGATTGTAAGGTTGGTAGAGCCAAGCCATGCTTTTGTGTAGACTGTAGATAAAGTCGCCTTTAATGGTTGACAAGCTGAGATCTAGATCCGATCCGAACTAGACAACCATTGAATGTAATTAAATGTAAATTAATGAGAGTAGGTAGCTTGGAGGGAAGAGCTCGAGGAGCCCCTATTTTGTAAAAAGATATTTTTGTATTTAGATAGAGTTAGTTCTACATGAGTGAGGTAGAAGCAAGAAGATAGGTAGATTAGAGAGGAAAAGAGAGGAGTCGAGACTCTGTTGTAGTCCGAGCTTTTGTAACCTTTGTACAGGCATTCTGAATTTAATACAAACATAGCAGTTTTCCTGCATATGATTCTGTGTGCTTATGTGTCTTTCATGAATGCTATATGTGTGTTCATTTGTATGTTGTAGATGTATGTTAGGTTCCATCTGCAAGGATAGATAGATTTTCCTATCTGTGGGATTTTTTTATTTTAGTCTGGGTTCTTTGTGGTCTCATGCAAGGGGTTGCATGAAAGAGTGTTGAGGACTTTGTACGCCAGTGCAAAGAGTGCACATATGAGTTTTGTGGAATTCAGGCAAAGATGTGTCAGGAGGGCACACCAGAGGAATAATTAACTCAAGGGAGAAGCCTCAAGTTTACTAAATACCTTGGAGGTAAGATTGTGCAGAGGAAGGCACGGAGAGGATATAGAATTACTAAAGATTTTGTGAAGCTCTGCCAGGTGGGCATTGAGAAAGTGGAAAGATTGCATGAGAAGGACTTTGTTTCGAGTTCGGGGATAAGAGAAGTGTCTAGGAGAAGACACTTACAGAGTTTCTAAACACTCTGTAGACTCAGCAAGGCATGCTTGAGTAGAAGTTTCTAGGAGGGCACTTATATCCTTTCAAGGAGTGAAAGGAGACAGAGTTGTTGAATACTCTGGAGGAAGACCTATGCAAGGAGTGCACTAGGCCAAAACTCGGACGAAGTGTTGAGAGATAGCCATCTGGAGGCTAGTCGAAGCATAAGAAGAATGCACAGAGTAATCTTGTTTTAAGTTTCAAAGCTCAGGAGGTCGAGCGCAAAAGTGTGCCAGGAGGAGCACCGAGAGTCTTCTAAGGAAGCAAAGGGTCGAGTCCCTTAGAACTGAGTAAGTTTGTAATCTCAGGAGGGATAGCACCAGGAGTGTGCAAGAGTGGACTTATTTCAAGTCCCAAAGCTCAAGAGGAGTAGCGTGAAGTCACACACCGAGTGTAATTGTGCGAAGGGCCGAGGTCGAGATTCATCACCTAAGCTCAAGAAGAATAGTGCTTTTGCACACAAAGTTTCAACAGAGAGGAAGAACAGGTTGAGACACTTCGAAGTCCAAGCCTTGGACAAAGCTCAATTGGATAAGTACAGTTGTCGTTGGATTGGAACTGGGAGAGAAGATCTGGACCATTGAATCCACGTCCAAACACAGGAGGAACATGCACAGGGAAGATCAGATCTGGGCCGTCAAATCTGAGCGTAGAGGACCAAAAGCCATTGGATCCGGAGGAAAGCATGTGAGACTTAATCCTTGCATGTACATGGGGATAGAATTTGTGAAGTCATGAAGTCCCGAAAGCATCAAAAACATTCATCATTGGAGGACAGGTGGCGAAGATCCAGAAGCCATTGGGGTTTCGGACTTCGAGAGGTTAAGCATGGAGAAGAGAAAGAACTCGCGATAGCTGAAATTGTGACAGTATCTGGACTGTTGGATCGTAGGGATTTGTGGACCATTGATCTAACACCCCAAAATATCGTCATTTCGGGAGTTGGGAGAACAAAGTTGAATCACATCGAGAATCCCCGATACGCGAAATCCCTACGCACTTGAAGGTTGGGCCCCAGGTCGCAGCCAAGGGTCACATTAGTAGAAATTAGGGGAGGAGTTAAGGATCCACTAGCCCTTGTCGAGGTTTCGAGACTTGGAGGAGAAGGGTGTTTTGCATTGGAATCCCCAAAATCGTGAAACCCGACGCGCCATTGGTGGGATAAGCCAGTGGTCACGCAGGAAAGAGCTCGTTCTCAGTGCTTGTTCACGCAGGGAGGAATTTAGAAGGACCTGTGGATTTGTTGAAGGTTCTAGCAAGGAACTACTGAGCTACTTCAGCTCGGGGAGTTTGGATAATGATCCTTGACCGGGAGGTCAGCGAACCCTGTCAAGGTAGAGGTAGGCGGTCTGCATCAAGAAGTATCAGAGATTGATTTCTCTCAAGCAGAGAAGAAGGAGACGAAGGAGATAGTTTGATACCATCAAGTGGTATCAGAGCTTGATTTCTCTCAAGCAGAGAAGGAGACAAAGGAGATAGTCTAATAACATCAGGTGGTATCAGAGCCCGATTTCTCTCAAGTAGAGAAGAAGGAGACGAAGTAGATAGTCTGATAACATCAAGTGGTATCAGAGCCTGATTTCTCTCAAGCAGAGAACAAGGAGACGAAGGAGATAGTCTGATACCATCAGGTGGTATCAGGAGCTAAAGCAGAGTGTTGGTGCTATGTGTGAAAGATTGTTGCAAGGTGAGCAACAAATGGTAGACAGCCAGGTGGGATAAGCCATAAGAACCAGTCACGTTCTTGAGAGAAGATGGCTACTGAAGGCCAGGGACGTGGTCGAAGAGGATACCGCCAATAGAGAGGTAAGACAAAGATGGATAAGGAGCTCATTGAGATAAGGGCGTGAATGGAACAACTTGCATTTAAGGTGCAATAGAATGCAAAACCGCATTGGGTATATGAGTGGCCCATAAAGAAGAGAATGAAATGGCCAGTCAAGAAATTGTTGGCTAGAGGACAGCGAAAAATGTTAAAGAAGTGGTCGAGGAATGTTGAAGGCCTCAGAGACAGAGAGGAAGTGGTTCATATCCGTGAGCCAGAAGCTGGGAGAAGTCTCAGTTGTGATGAGGAGAAGGGATCAAAGAAGGATCTCAGCAACTGTCAGGTGAGTAGTGAGGAACTTTCGGATTTCCAGGAGGGAAATGAGATGGGATCACTAGAGGATCTCATAGACTGCCAAGAGAGAAGGACAAAAATCTCATATTTCCAGGTGGGCAAGGGAGAGAAGATGAGACTGTCTGATAGTCTCATGAGCTCAAAGGTGAGTTCAGATGAGCAAGGAGTGCTGACA
>JZKD02S1978352.1:40346-51434 GCA_000966675.3 Picea glauca | reverse complement strand
TACAAACATTACACAGAGATTTTTCACCTGGAAACCCAAACCGAGAAAACCAGCATATATTATATTCATACATTGTGTTACATTGTTTATAATACAATATACATATAGGAGCCAGTGGCATCCAAAACCCTAACCCAATGACCTGGATTAGTCCAAAACCCTAATTCCTTAACCGAAAATAGAAAACCATCTGCAAAAAGCCATGTGCTGAAAAAACCACCTAAATATCATGTGGTCCTGGAAATATGTCGTCCCGGTGCGAAAAAAAATTTCGGGGGCGCTGCCCCTGCACCCCCCCTCTAGCCCCCCTGCGCACCCAGTGCAAACGCTCAGACACTACTACTCATGCAAAGAATATAACACATACCCAACAGAATATTCCACCCTCCTATTGTAAGAGGTGTTTGAAGGACATGACTCCCACCAAACAGAGAGGGATAAGAAGGAGGCATCATGCCCCCAGACCCAAAACTTGTATTCCCATAAGGAGGTGAGACATAGGATGGAAAGTGCGAAGACATATCAGACATACCATGAGAAAAATGATTAGAGACCCAAGGCATTGACTGAGTACCATAATTTTGCATACCATTATAAAAGGCGGACGAATTTTCCCCCATGAACGTCACGGGGGGGGTGGGGGGTAGCAGTAAATGAGGGGGCCAAAGGAACCCCACTATCCATGATAAAGAGAAATCAGTATAAAATCTTAAGGCCAACTAGGAATCAAAGAGCATACCAAAAATTCAAACGGCCAATATGCATGCAAATGGGCTAAAGTGGTGGAGTGGCCTCCCTCGCTAAAGAAGGTATGCCTCGTCCAAGAGGGACCTGAGCTCCCCGCTAAATTTTGGAGGTAATAGAATCAATTATAGGGGCCCTCATGGGCTTAAAAACCAGTCGATCAGATCCCCCCGGAGAGGTAATCCTCCATAAAGGTTGTGTGTTGTCCAACCCCTATCTAACCCAGAGTACAAGCAGAATAACCCCTACAAGTAACCTATGAGATACCTAATTCAATCAACTAATAAACCATTGTATAATGGATGCACAGGCGTGCATTCATAAGTCCATATTATCGTATGGGAAGGATAGCAAAGCCCTAAACCTTGAAAGCACCGCCTCTCATAGAGGTATGGGTACTAGCAAGATCCCCAAATATTAATAAATCCACAGAAATATCTCTGACGCTAGGTGAGTATCTAGGGGTTATCCCTTCAACTAACTCTGTGCAACCTCGTGATTAACTCTGGTGTGAGTGGAGCATCCCGATCTTACCAATTATACAATGGACTTCTCAACTCCCTGTCTCAGACACATATGTTGATTTAATTTCCTTAGAGAAGTTTACTCACAAAATCCTATTCCAAGGCACTAAATTCTAGACTAGTTTGTGCACCCTAAAAATAAAATCATGACTAATCAATTTTAGTTTAAAGCGTAAATTTTATTGGTCATGGTTACTCAAAAGGGTATGGAAGTGAAACTCATGATGTTATGACTCTGCAAGAAAATAAATATGAATATAATACAAAGTCTATCTTTAACTTTTTCAATGAATGATATGCTAATAAAAACAGTGCAATTTTCAATTTCAACTCTGCAATTTAGAAGTAAAATGCAATCTTTCACTAAATGCACTAAGCTAATGATAAAGGTTCAAAGACAAAAATGCCAACCAATGAAAAATGCCTATTTTTTTGTATTTTCAATGTATTAAAGAGAAAATGCCTGGACTAAAAAACAACCTGACATATAAATTCTAGTGTGTATAGATAAAATAACTCAAGAAGAATACCAAGAAGCCAAGCAAACAGCCCAAGGTTCAAGGACAAACCAAAAATGAAAAATAATGAGAAAGACAATGCCCAAAAATTCAACTCCAAACAGGTTTCCTGTCAACCCAGAGAAGCTCAACGGGCACTACAGAGACCTAAGAAGGCTCAACAAACATCAAATCCCACCCAGCAGTCACTAAACCAAGCAAAAAAGCAAGGGAAAGTGGTATATGCAACTGTTCAGGAGAAAAGTGCGTATATACGCATCTTGCAGTGAGACAACACACGTGTATACGCGACTATCAAGGCAAAAGGAGCGTACATTCTTTAAAACAAGGCCAGGCAAGGGAAAAAGGGTTGAAAACTCAAATCCAAAGTGAACAAAACCTGTCAAGCAGTGATTCGACAAGAAACAAAAAGGAAACAGAGCAATGCAAGAAGAAAAAGTACTTCAACCCTTAGAAGGAAGATCTCTCCTCAGTATGGTCACCAATTCTGTTACGAGGGAAAAACTCTCTATGGACAAGGGTAAACCACAAAAGAGACAATGAAGTTCTCTCAACTCAATTCCATTGTATGCTATATAAACTAATGTGCAAGATAAGAAAGAGGCCTACCTCGATCCAACGTTCGATGATGTTCCATCGTTGAGCACTTCGACCCAAAACTTTATACCTACAACAAGTTCTCAACAAACAATCAGAGCAAGTACATAGTGATAATATAAAGGGGTTAGCACATTAGATAACATAATCCATTAATAAACATTACAAACATGCCCATGGATAATAATCATATATTTTCACGATACCAATAGGATGGGAAAGGAGTATTTCTATTAATAATTGATCAGCAGAAGTGGCAACATTATAGACTTCTGTGTCAGCACAAACCAAGTTCCTTCCAACTGGGCCTCCACCACTTCAATCCTCCACCAAAGGCAAGCTCATAGGAAAGAGACAATGAGGTTCTCTCAACAATAGGGAAAGATCTTAGGGGTTGAACACTATGTTCAGACTTGACGGACAAAGGGATGCAGACTCAATATGAAGTAATTTCTCCAGAGTAACTTTGCTCTCAAAGTTGAATGATTTCTCCTCTTTTCCATAGTTCGGAATTGTGATTTTATAGTCTTCAAAATTCAACTGAAGGGCCGAGTCGTAACTTTTCTAGTATGTGGAAGGCCAAGGATCAGAGATCTCCTATCGTGACATGGAAACCCGACTCCATTTTTGTATTTTCTGGCACAAATCTCGATGTACGCGGGTTGTAGTGGAGTAGTTTGCATATGCGCATGTTGTATAGCAGATAGGGCATGTATATGTGGAAAAATGTGTATTTTTGGCTCTGGATTCATCAAAAAGGGATGATAAGTATGCATAGGGAAATGGAAAAAGGCCCTCTATGTAAGATAGCAATGGTGAGGCAAATCTTTCTATAACAATCCATCCATATTATGGACTTTGGAAGCACAAAGTGCATCCACATATGCTTATGAATATATTGATTTCTTCTTCATCAATAATGTTTTCTTTACAAAGAATCAACTAATTTATCTTGGTTAACCCCTTAAATACTATAAACAAAGAATCATGACCATGCCCTATCTTCCACAATGTTGTAAGGAAATTCATAGAAATACTTTCCCATGGTTAACTTGGGAAAATAAATGGTATATACTAGCACAACATTTTACTATCATGCATTTAGGTACAACAATATATACATGTTTTATTAAACTTTACAACATCAAATTGTATTATCAGGCATTTAAATACAACAATATATACATACTCTATTAAACCTTAGAATATCAAACTACATATATGGCCATGGCTTTGAAATTTTATCATTGTCTTTCTAGCTCCAAAATGTCCATCTACCTTAGAAGTATGATCTTCTCTTGGCAACATAATTTGACAGTTGCCACTTGGAATGCACATCTTGTCATCTAATTTATATTCCCCTTCTTATACTTGACAACAAAGTTAAATTTCATATAAGACATCTAGTGGCATGCCTTATTGTAACTTGGTTTGGGTCCATAGAAACTAAAACGGCTTATGATTAGTGTGGATCACAATACCCTCCCATAAAATGTAGGCTCTTTAATTCTTCACCAGTTGATGCAAGGCATATATTTATTTATAATATTTGGGGTAGTTCAGAGTAGCTCATGTGAAGGTTTTCAATTCATAAGAAATCAATCTCTCTTCTTGCATAAGGAAAACTCTCTCGGTGAATTACTTTATGAATCAACCTCATTATCAAACAATTTCTATAGATTTGTAATCCTCAACATAAGTGCCTAACACATATTATTATTTAATTTAATGCATTGAATTTTTTCTCTTGAGTCATGATCCAAAGGAACCTTGTCTATGTTGATACTGAGAGGGGAGGTGAATCAGTTTCAAGTACAATTTATCAATTTTTACAACTTTACTTTCCAATCAAATAATATATCCAATAAAAATCAAAAGAAGAGATGCACAATGCACAATAGATATAAGAGAAAATCCACTGAATGTTTTTCTTATATAATAAATTATTTCATTCAAAGGAAGCTACAACTTCCAAGTTCTCTAGCTCCAACTGGAAGGAGGCTCCAACCCCTAATTTATAATGTCCAACTCCCTATATTCTTCGGCACGAATTGGAAGGAGGCTACAACCCCCTTTCCTTTCCCCTTCCTTCCAACCTTGAATATGTTTATAAAAGAATCAACCTTTTATTGTCATCATAAGAACAAATTGGTACATGAGATAACATATATTCAAACCTTAATCAAAACTTCCTCCTCAAGCCTTTCCTCAGATCCACGACTTATCAATTGTTAACTCGCAGACATACGTGCTTTGCTCCACTATGACATGCAGACATATTCCATGTCATGCTCCACTTCGACCCATCAATATTCGTGCCTTTATCCACTACAACTCATGGATGTCCTTAGAAGAATAGCTCATTCACCTCTGTACCCTTCACTCTTTTCATACTTTCTCCTTGTTGAGCTTCCCCAATAATCCTAGCACAAGTACATACCCACTTATGCTATCTCTATCACACTTGCTTGGATGATTAAATGAAAAGTTCTTGATGTATATTTACTCTTCCATTCAATTCCTTTTATGACTTTATAGTGGACGTGTCATTTCATATTTTGCAATACTTTTCTTTAATTGACTTTAGGGTCGACCTGTAATTTCTTGTTTTCAATTCACATTGTCATATTCAAGAAGGCATATCTCCTAAATCGTGAGGATCCACGTGTCATGCCACCTATCGTTGGAAATAGTATGATGAGGGTTATCAATCCATGGGGGTTATCCATGTATTTGTAATGTCCTTCATGCTATTTTTCATCAACCAATCTGTGGGGGCTTCTGAACTTCTTCTAGGGTTGACATCAATCACAACGAAATTTCCAACAATCTCACCTTTTATCATTGATGGAAACACTTATTCTCCCCCTGTCATCATGCTCCCAATATTTCTCTCCCCCTTTGACATCAATGGAAAATGGTGACTCTTTTCTTTGGGGATACTCCCCCTGAACATATGGCACTCAGTAGTACTTCTTATTTCTCTTATGTCTTCTTATCCTTTATTTATTTGGTATGGTCCTTGAAGTTATTTTTTGTGAATTCAATTGTCTTTCTCTTCTCTTTGTCTAGGATGCATATGTTATTTGGTCTTCTTTTTGTTGTTGCAACCAATTTTCCTAAGTCCTTTTCTCTGATTTCACATTTTCGGGAATCAAACTTAAGAGTGTATCCTTGATCACATATTTTGCTAACACTAAGGAGATTATGCTTCAAATATTCAACCAATAGGACATTTTCTTCTTTTACATTTTCACTTCCAAGATTTACTACACCTTTTCCAAGTATTTTGACAGAGGAGTCATCTCCAAATGCAACACTGCCATCCTTTTTATTTAAGCTGATGAATTTGTTTTGGTCCCTAGTGATATGTGTTGAACACCCACTATCTATGTATCATTCATATTATTCTTCTTTATCTTCAACGATCAGTATTATTTGACAATATTCATGGTTTGGATTTTCTTTCATTCTCCATTCTATAGCTGGTTTTATGATAGGAGCATCTTCTTTCATATATGTGCAATATCTTGCTTTGTGACCAAGATTATTGTGTTTGTAGCATATAATATTTTGCTCCATCAGTGGATCAAATGGATTGTAATTTATGTTGACATATACATAACCATTTCCAAGTCTATTGTTTACATGATTGTTTCTTGGATATCCATAATCATAGTTGTTTCTTGTATTGATTTTGCAATGAATTTATTTCTATCCAAAATTTATGCAAGTACAACAATGACCAAGAAAATTATTCTCATACTTGATAGGAAGTGACCTTCTTGGTGCTTCACACCTTTTGAATTCTGGTCTTCTATTCCAGCTGGAGGTTTTATGTTCATGTTTTTCTTCAACTCCCTCTTGATTGTTCTCATACTTGGTAGGAAATGACCTTCTTGATGTTTCACCCCTTCTGAATTCCGATCTTTTGTCATGTTCCTGTTGTTCTTCAATCATTTCTTGATTGGTGATTCCACTTCTTAAGGCATTTTCATAGCTTCTAGAATTTCCTTCATATTCCTTGTTTGATTTATCTGTGTCTTCTATCTTCAAAATGTTATTGTATCCAAGTCGTGTCTTATCATCTGGTGATCTATGATTGCTAAGAATTTCATCGAGCTTTTTAGTACTTTTTTCAAAATTCTACAATTATTTTGTTGTCAACATCAAATCTTTTCTTGTGTGATCCAATTCTTCTTTTAATTTCTCATAATATTCTAACTTCTATTTCAAGATGTTAATTTTATTTTCAAGGTCATGATTTTCTTCTTCACAATTTGACAATTCATTTTTCAACTCTCTTTTTTTGTTTCTGAGCTTAGCATTTTCTTCTTCGACATACTTCAATTTTTCAATATTCTCATCATCTTCTTGTTCACTTCTTGTGTTGTCTTTGCCTCCCCAGAAAGAATCAAAGCTTGTTCCTTTATTAGACTATTCTTCAGAATTGATTTCTTCTATTTCATAATTTTTGTGATCATCATTCTGAGTTTCTTGAGTTATGAAGAAAACTTCTCTTACATCTTCTTCGTCGCTTTCATCTGAAGAATTGTCGTCCTCCTTGGAGTAGAGGCTCATTTTCTTGTGGAAGCTCTTATTTTATTCAAAAGGAAATTTCTTAGGATAGTCTCATACTCTACCACAATTGAATCATTTAAAAGGTAGTTTACCTTTGTATTTTCCGGTTCCCCTCTTGAGCTTTCTTACAAAATGTTCTTTTTCTTCATCTGAATCATAGCCCGATCTTTCTTCTGCCTTGTTTTCCTTGTCCTTTGTTCTATTCATATCTTTAAAGGTTGCTTCTTTGTTTTATTGTTCATTTTTTGTACATGTTCTCATTTCATATGCTATGAGGGATCCATGTAATTCATCCATTGTCATTTTTTTCAAGTCCCTATTTTCTTCAATGGTTGAGACCTTGGCATCATATCTTGCAGGAAGTGATCCCAAAACTTTTTGTACAACCAAGGATTTATTGACTTCTTCTCCTAATCATATGATAGCATTGACAACTTCATCTACTCTATGTAAATAGGTTGAAATATCTTCCTTTTCTTCCATTCTCATATTTTCAAATTGTGCTCTATGTCGTTGAAGCTTGACCTGCTTGACTTTAGAGTCACCTTCATAAATGTTTTTAAGTTTGTCCCAAAACTCTTTAGTTGTGTTGCATCTCATCACCTTGATAACAATAGTTGATTTCAATCCACCCAAGATGATATGTCTGGCCTTTGAATTACAAATCATTTATTTCTTCTCATCTTGATTAGTTGGAGCCGTTTTTGGCACTTTATAGCCATTGACAATTGAGATCCAAACATCCACTCCGATGGTTATAAATCAAGTTTGAATTCTATTGCTCCAATATGCATAATTGTTTCCATAAAATGGTGCAATCCCATTTGGAATGTGGCCTTGGCCTTCCATTGTTGTTCATGATCTTCCTTCTAGTGATTAAACTGTGTTTAAGGTAACCTGCTCTGATACCAATTGTTGATACTGAGAGGGGCGGTGAATCTGTATCAAGTACAATTTATATATTTTTACAACTTTACTTTCCAATCAAATAATATATCCAATAAAGCACAGAAGAAGATATACACAATGCACAATAGATATAAGTGAAAATCCACTGAATGTTTTTCTTATATAATAAAATATTTCATTCAAAGGAAGCTACAACTTCCAAGTTATCCAACTCCAAATGGAAGGAGGCTCCAACCCCCTAATTTTCAGACTCCAACTTGAAGGAAACTTCAACTTCCTATATTCTTCGGCACCAACCGGAAGAAAGCGACAACACCCTTTCCTTTCCCCTTCCTTCCACCCTTGAATATGTTTATAAAAGAATCAACATGTTACTTTTATCATAAGAACAACCTAGTACATGAGATAACAGATATTCAAACCTTCCTCAAAACTTTCTCCTCAAGCCTTTCTTTAGATCTGTGACTTGTCAACTGTCAACTCACGAAAATCCGTGTTTTTCTCCATTATGACCTTCGGAAATCTGTGCCTTGCTCCACTATGACCCATGGATATTCGTGCCTTACTCCAATGCAACTCATGGATGCCCTCAAAAGGATAGTTTAATCACCTCCATACCCTTATCTCTTTTCATACTTGCTCCTCGCTGAACTTCACCAATATTCCTAGCACAAGTGTAGACCCACTTATGCTAGCTCCATCACACTTAATTGGATGATTAAATGAAATGTTCTTGATGTATATTTATACTCTTCCAATCACTTCCTTTTCTGAATTTAGAGCGGACCTATCATTTCTTATTTTGCAATAATTTTCTTTAATTGACTTTAGGGCCGACTTGTAATTTCTTGTTTTCAATTCACATTGTCATCTTCAAGAAGGAATATCTCCTCAACTGTGAGGAGCCACATGGCATGCCACCTATCATTGGAAATGGTTCGATGAGGGATATAAATCCATGGGGGTTATGCATGCATTTTTAATGTCCTTCATGTTATTTTTCATCAACCAATTTGCGGGGGCTTTTGAACTTCTTCTAGGGTTGACATAAATGATAATCAAATTTCCAACAGTCTATACCTTTGTCAAAGAATGTAATGGTGCAATAGTACCAAAAAAATGTGGAATGAACTTGTGAAGATATTTCAAAGCTCCAACAAAAACTATTACCTTGACTAAGTTTCATGGTCTTGGCTATTTCATAATGGTTTAAAACTTGATTGGAAAGTCAATATTCATGAATTTGCATCCACGAACTTGACCTTCATATTAAGAATAACAACTCCAAATTTCAACATGTTAATGTGACTATGCAATTTGTCATCTATTTCCTTCTAAGTTCTAAAAACATGGACAATATTCATCAATTTTTCATCTGTAGACCCAACCTTCATGTTAAGAATAACAACTTCAGCTTTGAACATTTTAATGTGAATCTACAATTTGTCCTCTATTTCCTTCTTCATTTGAGTATAACTCTTGATTACAAGTGTTGCGCCTCTTTTGTCACCTTAGTGAGCAAAACAGAGGTGCTTGCAAGCTTAGTTGGGTTTGCTAAGCAGGACAACTGTAAGGAAAAGGGTTAGAGAAAGAAATATAAAAGAACAACTAAGAATTAAACTAAGAAATAAAATAACAACTAAACTAATGAGCACAGGGACATAAGGACAAAAGAAACAATAAGACCCATGTCACCAATGGTAAGGTTGATATTAGTGAAAGAAAACACCAAGAAGAAAGAGGAATATGAGCCCCTTCGTCCTCCAAGGGAGGGCTCTTGGACCCCCACAAATAATCTCTTCTTACAACTTTGAAATAAAAATGGTGAAAGAATTCTTTGCTAATCCACTCAAGGGGTGAGATGGATTGCCCAATGCAATGGTGCTAGTATACTCTTGGTGAGAATAGAGGATTCCTCAAGAGAATAGTAGCAGCATAACTTTGCTATTGAATTCCTTGAAAAATGAAGTGCATCCATGGCCTTTTTATAGCATCTCTTTGAGGTATTATGCAACCAGCTTGTAGTGTGTAAAGAGGCTAATTAGGGCATTTATAGGTCTTTGACCAGCCACCCAGTCGGATCCAGTCCAAATTTGAGTGTCAAATCAACTTGGCAGCTGAACCAAAATTGGGTGGGAGGCCGACCACTCTCATAAATGCGTCGTTCTCAGATGTGTGCGGATTTTTGTGACCATAGTCGCGCATCGGGTGCATGTGCGCGCGTGCCCTGTGTAGTCATAGCACACTTTAATTTTGTCACTGGTTGTATAGTTTTTGACCCTTTGGAAATGCTTTTGTGGTAATTTTGGTCCATGGGTGACCTCATAACTGTTTGGCGATAATGAATTCTTGTAACCATTTACGGATGAAATTTCAGTGATAACAACAAGCTCTATAGAGTTCAACTACGTAGAAAATGATGCTTTGATACCAATTAGATTTTAAAGTACACTCTACATAAATAAGCATAGCCACAACAACAACTACCATGTATTATTCTTGAATGTACAAATAATAGAATATGACAAGTCAAATATTTAAGCAATCAAATAATATCATAAATTATTATTCAAGATTGCTTGGCAATGACCTTAAAATTAGATTATTATTATTAGCACTTAATGATTGACTACTCTCACACTATATAAAGTGATATTTGAATATGAATTCTTGTGTTTAGTGGTAATTTCCCATAGGCATATGCATAATACAACATATAGTGGAGTGATTATATAACCTTGAAAATACCCTGATATTCGTATAGTTTATGATATTCCTCAAACATGATTTTTGGAGAGTTCGAGAGATGTTTCCAAGAAATGTCTTGATGAATATGATTAATTAAATCATTATTTTGTTCTTTTAAATTGGATAGAAATTGTTTGACTCAATATTATGAAAACCCCACCTTGGTTTCAGTGATTAAAGTTAATTTTATTTTGTTAATAAGTGATTAAAAAAATGAGAAAATGAAATATAAATGTGTTTTCTCTAATATCACCCCCCACCTCCAGCCTCATATATGTGCCATGTTCACTATTTTACAGTTACCAGGTACAATGCTATGTTATTTTGGTCATATCTCAATAGGTCTAGTCATCATCTCAAAGATAAATTTCTGATCAAATATATGAGGGTGAGGTGGGGTGGGGGGAATATGTATATATGTGGGTGGGGGTGACATGAAATATTAGAGAAAATGTATTATATGCAGG
>JZKD02S1978352.1:22200-36563 GCA_000966675.3 Picea glauca | reverse complement strand
TCACAACCTTTGCATACCGCAACACCCGAGGGTACCCCTGAGGACTCTCCTCGTTCGGGTGAAATTCCCCTTGTTACTCTACCACACGTGGACATAAGTGACGTCCCAGAAGTTTTTACACCACCTCCACAAGTAGAACCCACAGATCCTCTTGCTGAATTTTGAATTACCAATACTGTAGAGGATTATCGCATTCGTCGTGGTGAACGACCTGTTGGACGATTAAATCCTTCTGAAGAAACCATTGTTACATCTTCTGAATCAACTGTTGGGCCTTCTCACGGTGTAGTAGGCCAAGATCCTTTTTGGTCGGGTGATTTTCGACGAGTCCTGTTTGGTACTGAGTCAACCCCTGTCTATGAAATCAACCCTCCTCTGTCTCCTGAACCAGAGACTACACCAGAGACTACTACTTATCATTTTGTTCTCCCTCCTGAGATGGCCCATCTCACAATTACTACGAGTGTCCAAACCAAAGTTACTGCAACTACTCTTCCTCCTATTAATACCCAGCGAACTCCTGAGGTTAATCCGAATCTACCCCCTGGTTACCATGCATTGAATCCTTTGTTGAACGTTTCCCATCCAACACCTCCGCAAACCCCAGCCGGTTCTCCAAGTGTTCTTCAGTTTCCTGGGCATCCTATTCCCGGTTTCATCCCGACACTCCCTCAGTTTCCTACTGGCAATCCTAATCCTAGTGGCACTATCCCGACTGTTGCACCGAATTTACAGATTCCTGTTGGTGGACAAGGTGGTACGGTTCCTTTTCCTTTCCCCAGACACAACACAGTTACCACGCAACCTACGGTTGGTACACAACTTCCAGGTGGAACTATACCTGCGGTAGGGGGACCAACTTCCCCTTTTGGACAAAACATACCTCCTGCATTGGCCCAGTATTGGCAATAGCTTTTACAAAATATACCTCTTGGTGGGGGGCAACCAACCGTCCCTCCTGTAGGCCAACCATATCCAGGTGTGACTAATCCTATCTGGGGTTCGGGTCAAACTTCCCAAACTCAGGTCCCTACTCAGACTCAAGGTCAAAATCCTTGGGGTTATTATCCTATCCAGCCACCACCTAATCAGCCAGGGTCTTCCCTCTAGGGGAAGATTTCATATGGTCCCACTGGTTTACTGACAGGGCTTCCACCCCAAAGTCACCAGTATCCTCAAGTGAATCGGCAGTTTCCTTTTCTTGCTACCTTGGATTTGCCAAATTTGTCTAGGATTCTCAATGATCCTATTCGTCACTCTCCCCAATGGCCTGCTATTCCTGCAAAGCTTCCATCGGATATTCCGAAATTCGATGGCAAGGCGGGAGAGGACCCTAATAATCATGTCATGACTTTCCATTTGTGGTGTTCGTCTAATTCATTGATGGATGACTCCATTCATCTGCGTCTTTTTCAACGAACCCTTACAGGTGCTGCTGCGAAGTGGTACATTGAATTACCATGAGGATTCTTTTCAGATTTCAACACCCTTGCGATGGACTTTCTCACACATTACCAGTTACCGATCCGTTACGATACGGGGACTGAGATTTTAACCTCCTTTAAACAAAGTACAAGCACTCATATATCTGATCATATTCATGAGTGGCGTAGGGGGCGACGTCTTATTAAACTTGAGCTTCCCGATCAGTTACTGGCAGAATGGTTTACAAAATCGTTTGTAAACAAAATTGGAAAAGACATTGCTATGGGCGGTGTTGTTACTGAAGAGCAGGCTATAAGTCGTGCTCAATATCTTGATCTCGTTTATTCGCAAATGGGAACCCTATATGATTTATTACCTGACTTACCTCGTCCTGGTACTTCCAGCACTTCTACTGCTCTAGCTGCCTCACATGCAGCTGATGGTGTGATTGGGACCACTCATGCCCACTCACATTCCGTGTCAACTACAACCCCCAAATCCAATTCTTCTAATGTTCAAAGTGCTCTGTCTCCTGCTCCTCCCGCCGGTAAAACCTCTGTCTCAATCTACGCCTACCGGTAAGAATAAATCCAAGAAGGGGAGAGGCAAGAATAAGGAGAGTAAAAACAATACTCAGAACGAGCAAACCAAATCCCCTCCTGTTGAAGACTAGGATAAGCGCAAACCACGCTACCCTTGCCTTATTTGTGGTGATGATCACTACACAAAGGATTGTCTGAGACGTGCCGAAGTTAACAAATTCCTTCAAGGAACGCCAAAACCTTCTACGCCGGCAGTCTTGTCTCAACCCTTCCCGTCTCAACAATAGGCTTCGTTGGTCATCCATGATCAACCATCTACCTCCACACAATCCTATGTTTTGATGTGCACCGGTGATTCCAAGAAAGACAACATTGCACTTACCACTAGAGCTAAAGACTATACTCCTTCTAAGGAGAAGGTTGACGAGTTACCTCCTGATCTGGTACAGCCTCCTCCATCGAATCCACCCACAAACGGTCCTCTTCATCTCGAACGACCAAACCTTGATACAGTGATACGACCACCCCCGAAATGTGTCGTTAAGAAATCGGTATTCAATCCTCATGCTCGGGCGGCCCAGAACTATAGCATTGTCGAAGATCTGGCTCAAGCACCTTCAGCGATGTCTGCCCTTGAAGTCCTTCAGTCTTGTCCTGCACAACGAAGGGCTCTGTTGAAAGCCATAGGTGGAATCGATCCCACGGATACAAATTTGATAGTCTTTGACTTGGAAGAACATATTCCAAGGTTACCCCCACATCTTGCGTTTCAAATACAAGTTGTTGTTGCCGATAAGAGCATTTGTCGGACGGTTATTGATGAGGGTGCCTCTACGTGCGTAATGTCTTTTTCTTTTTGGAAAGCCATTGGCTCTCCCCCGTTAACCGAATCCCAAAACACTTTGCAAGCCTTCAATGGCTCTGGTTTTAAGCCATACAGTGTTCTTCCGTCGTTGCCTGTTACTCTTGAAGGTAAGACCGTCTAGGTGGAAGTGGAAGTTTTTTATACTCCCCTCGATTATAATCTTCTACTTGGTCGAAGTTGGGTCGATTCTATGCGTGCTATCGTGTCAACCCTTTTCCGTGTCCTATGATTTCCTCACCAGGGACGAGTGGTCACGGTTGATCAACTTGCCTTATTTAATGCCGATACTCGCACGGGAAACGTGTCATTCATAGCAAACACCCCACCAGGTTATGAGAATGTTGGAGTCGGTCTTTTAAAATATTCTTCGTTAATGGGTACTTTCCCCATACCACCACCACCCGATATTCCATGCCCATCAGTTGCATCTATTAATATGAACTCTACTGTACCTCGTGAACTTCCAGTGTCTGTCGACCCTTGGATAGTCCCTGATCCTGGAGATCATGTTCGTTTCGGCGACGTCATGTCATTAAGTCCGGTTGAGTCCGCTTATCAAACCATTCAATCGGCAACCCCTACTACTTATTCTTGTGATGAGTTGTCTCCTGATCCTTTCCATGTCATTTTTCCAACCGACGAGATGATCATGTCCGTCTTAGATGACACCCCTTGGGACGATGGGCATCATCGTTCCATACTGTTTCTGGAACAACAGACTCTCGAGAATTACCAACGGATTTCGACTTCGTCGACCGTTGTTGTCATTACGACCATTCCTGGATCTACACGAGATGTATTTGCAAAAGGGAACCTTAGTAACATTTCTCCCACGATACCCATAGCTATTTCAGTGAAACCTAGGATAGTCGAGAACGTTCATATCGGAGCTTCGTGTTCTCCCGAGGAAATTGTCACTTATACTTCCTTGTTTAAATAATTTCGTGACATCTTTGCATGGAGTTAGGAGGAAATTCCGGGTGTTGACCCGTCTATTGTGGTGCATGAAATTAAGACATACCTTGGAGCTAAACCAGTCCGGCAGCGCCTTCGTCCTGTCCATACACGTAAAGCGACAGCCATTAAACTCGAAGTTGAGAAACTTCTTAAAGCTGGTTTTATTTATCCCGTGGCTTTGACAGAGTGGGTTTCAAACCCCGTACCGATTGATAAAAAGGGTGGTAGTATACGCGTTTGTGTTGATTATCGGGATATCAACAAAGCTTGTTCCAAGGAAAATTTTCCAACCCCTTTCGTTGACCAGATCGTCGATGACTGTGCCGGTAGTGAAATCTTTTCCCTCATGGATGGATTTTCCAGCTATAATCAAATTAATATCGCTCCTGAGGACCAACATAAAACGACTTTTATTTGTCCTTGGGGTACTTTCGCCTACAGAAAACTTCCTTTCGGTTTAAAGAACACAGGTGCTACGTTCCAACGTGATATGTCTTATGCATTTCACGATATCAAGCATATTGTTCAACCTTATTTGGACGATTTGCCGACTCACTCTTTACGTCGAGTCGATCACCCTAATCATCTCCGAGCAATTTTCCTTCGTTGTCGATTCTATCGCATTCGCCTGAATCCTCATAAATGTGTCTTTTGCGTAGAATCCGGCTGTCTCCTCGGTTTCATTGTTTCACGCTATGGGATCCGGGTAGATCCTATCAAGGTCAAGGAGATTCTTAATCTCCCTCCTCCTTCTTCTTTACGCCAGTTACAAAGTTTGCAGGGGAAAGAAAAATTTCTTCGTCGCTTCATCCCGAATTACCCTGAGATTACTCGGGGTTTTACACGTCTTCTAAAGAAAGATTCAGAGTTTGTCTGGGATAAGGTTGCCAACAACACCTTTGAATATTTAAAGTTGTCCCTCACGAAAGCTCCTCTTCTTTTCCCTCCAGATTATAGTCGAGATTAATTTCTTTATCTGGTTGCTTCCGAGTATACCATCGGTATGGTCCTCATTCAAGAGGATGATAACCACGATGAACATGTTATCTATTAGTTGAGTAGAAGTTTATCATCCACGGAAATCAAGTACCAACATGTTGAGAAGCTGGCTTTGGCTGCTATTCAAGCAGTTCAACGTTTTCGTCACTATATTCTCGCCAGGAAGACTACTGTGATTTCGCATTGTAACCCCATGCAACATATATTGACTCGTCAATTGCTAGGGGGAAAATACTCCAAGTGGATTGTTATTCTCCAGGAGTTCGATTTGGAATTCGATCGCGCCACGTTGAAGAAATCTCTAGTTTTCGCTGAGTTAATTTGTGATTTTCCCCACACTGCCATGGAAAAGGTAGCAGTTGATTCATTACCTGACGAGTCACTTTTCCTTATCAGTACCGATGATGTTTGGTATGGAGATATCATTATATATCTCCAAACTCAAACTTTCCAGCCTGCTTTGTCTAGTGTCGAACGACGTCACGTCCGTTATCAAGCACGTCATTACATTATCCTCGGCGATACTCTTTACCGTCAAGGCATTGACTCTGTCTTTCGGCGTTGTTTAACTTTTGAAGAAGCTGAGAGAGCTTTGAATGACTGCCACTCTGGAGCATGTGGTGGTCATATGTCTGGGTATGATACTGCCCAGAAAATCTTACGTGCAGGATACTTTTGGCCCTCATTGTTTAAAGACTGCATTACTGCTGTTCAGAAGTGTCATGCCTGCTAGACCTATAATCAGAAGATTCGGTCGCATCCCGCTCCCCTTCATCCTGTAGTCTCAGTAGGTCCTTTTGCAAAATGGGGCATTGACTTCATGACATGTCACCCTCACTCGGCCGGGGGGCATGGTTATATTATTGTCGTTATTGATTATTTTACTAAGTGGGCCGAGGTGATGCTGACATTCGATAATACTAGGAAGACTGCAGCGTTATTTCTTTTCAACCATGTCATCACTCGTTTTGGTGTTCCTCGGGCTATCGTTACCGATCACGGTAATCATTTTAGAAATAATATGATGTATGAACTTACAGAGAAGTTGGGCCTTCGTCATGATAGTTCAACACCCTATTATCCACAGGCTAATGGCCAGGTCGAAGCCATCAATAAGGTTCTCATCACTATGATTCGATGGATGATAGGAATACATAAAACCAACTGGCACACAATGTTATTTTTGGCATTGTGGGCATATCGGACATCTGTTAAGTCTGCCACGGGATTCACGCCTTTTCGATTAGTTTATGGCATGGAAGCCATTCTTCCAATAGAATGTGAAATACCGTCCTTAAAACTAGTTGTAGAACTCTTACCAAATACTTCTGTCGAAGAGGAACATCTGTTGTATCTGATGCGATTAGACGAGACTCGTCGTGACGCTACTCTTGTAATAGAAGCCCAGAAGAAACGTGTTAAGGCACAGTATGACAAGCATGTTAAACCTCGTGTCTTCTCTGAAGGAGATCTTGTTCTTCTATATGAACAAGATAAAGATGTCTTAGGAGCTGGGAAATTCGAACCAATGTGGCGTGGGCCTTACATTGTTAGCAAAGTTTTGGAAAAAAATTCCACCAAAAATTAGTTGCAGTACGCCAAACATCCCTGCCTGGGCTCCCTCGGGCTCTCCCTACTGTTGCTCACATCATTGAAATTCGTTACATTTCTTTGTCAATTTCCACGTGAATGGGGAACCCTCCACAATATCGTGACATTTAGTTCATGTCAAGTGAACCTTCACACCATGTACACAATATCCCTTCTACGTCCACATCACTGGAGGACAACAACACTCACCCATCGATGGTTTCTCCTTCCATCGCACAGGATCCCCTGTCTTCTCCAATTTTCCACTAGGATGAAGATATCTTGGAG
Source organism: Picea glauca (assembly GCA_000966675.3). Classification (NCBI taxonomy): domain Eukaryota; kingdom Viridiplantae; phylum Streptophyta; class Pinopsida; order Pinales; family Pinaceae; genus Picea; species Picea glauca. The sequence goes on along the minus strand of JZKD02S1978352.1, from coordinate 29,897 downwards.
GAATTAACCACCCCCGATTTCCCATGGAATGCACTCCATCATTGAGCACTTTTTCTTTCATAGGCGGACTTTCACCCTCCTATCCACGCTTCCATATACGCAATCGAAACCAAGGATTTTATTTCTCCTGGGCATATTGACTAGTTCAATAACCCTATCCTTTCCCCCAATGATTTTGAAGAGCGAAACATGGCCAACATCTCCTCCATTTTCAATATTGACATTTCCATTAAATTGTGAATCGTAGAATAAATCACCATTGACGCCGCATGCTCCCCTGAAGAACTCATTGCTTACAAAGTGCTCTTTCAGGAATACTGGGATATTTTCTCCTGGTCATATACAGAGATGCTGTAAGGACCTAATTTAATTAAGCCTAATAAAACTCATAAATTTAAATAGATAAGATTACTTCGACGCATAAACAATAAGTAATTTCTTTCATTCAGCATATAAGCAGCAAAAATTTAAATAACAACATGCTAATAATTATAAATAACCATCACATGTTCATGAGAATGCGTACATAAAAATACCTCTGTCTGATGCTAAATTCCCGACCTCTGATTTTCCTCTCTGTTGCTCTGCCCAAACTCTGCTTGATGCTCTGACCAAACCCTGCCCAAAACTGACTAACCACCTAGCCAGCTAGGAGCAGCCTATCTGACTCCCTAGCTCCAAGATTCCGTGAGGATTCCTGGCCCCCGAGCCCAAAACTCCTAGCAACCTAGTGCCCCTTGCAACAGTTCACCCAATCTCTAAAACCAAACTCCCAAAACCAGAAAAATATCCAACAGCAAAATACAGTCCTCTCCTCCCAATTTTTCATAATCCCCTTCCTGCAAGCCTCTACCTATATCAGGCTCAATTCTCAGCGCTTTGATCACCTGCGATCGGTAAGCGTTCTTACTCATCAGCTCGGAAAGGGGAATGGGAATTTCCACTTTAGCTAATTCCCCTTCGAGGCCGAAAGGAGTAGGTGCTCTGCTTTGGCTCAACAATTCTGATTTGTCCACCATAGTTCTTTGGGCAGAAGTATTTGGTCGGTTGGTTGATGAAACCTCAGTTAGCGTTGATCTTTGTAAAATGGTAGGGTTTCTTTTTGCTGGAGTTTCAACATTACCTTTCTCGGGGATCTTCTTGGTAGAAGGCTCAGGAGATTTCTTGGTTTCGAATGTTTTCTTGGTTTCGGTTACCTTTTTTGGGGAATTTGCATCTGTCTTTTTACTTCGTAGATTGAACTGCTTGTGTACCTCCATAATGGAATTTTCAAATGCCTGTTGTTCGGTCTCTTCAGCTTCCTCACTCAACTCGATTTGATAAAGAAGGAAAAGTTCTTTCTCTTCCCGAGTAAGGAAAATGGCTTCGTTATCATGAATGCCCATGAGGTTTATGCGTGTGTCTTCTAATTATTCAATTACCTCTTCACCTTCATCGGCATAATTTTCCTGTAGGGGTGGTCTGATCTGTTGATCAAGACCTCTCTGTTCTCTTTGATCCCTAGGATCTCTCTGCCTGATTTGAGGAGGATTTCTTCTGAAGTCAGGATTCCGAATTTGTGGAGAAGGTTGGTTTTCTCTAGGAGGATTTATTTCGGCTACAGTAAGTCTCTCCATCATCCTCTCCATTTCTCTAGCTAAGGAATCTAGTTTGGCATCAGAATAAGATGTGGAAGGTTCCTCTTTAATCGTGACTCTCCTCTCCATCCTCTGTCGTGCCCTTTTAGCCAACAGGTTGGCCTCTACACTTATTGCGCTTTTCTGTATGTCCTCCGGGGTGGTGGAGTTTCTTTCCCTTAATTGATATGACATATCAGCGTCGAAACTGTCAGGGAATTTTATAAGTGCCAAACCTTGTGGGGGTTTAATATCAGCTGGAATCGCATTGTACAGATTGTTGAAGCGGGTGTAGTAATCTTGTACTGTCTCTCCTTGATTCCTTCTGATGTTTTCGTATTCTGACAAGATCTGGAGAGGGTTTTTCTTTACCTCCCATCTGTCCATAAAAATTCTTTGAAATGCCGTAAGGTCGACCACTAAAGAAACACATAAGCCTTTGTACCATTTCTTAATGTCCCCAGTCAGAATCTGCACAAAAAGTCTCATTTGAACGTCATCTTCATCCATTTCCTGCAAGTCAAAATAATTATTCATTTTATCAACGTGTTGTTGTGCATTCAAGGGCCCTGTACCATCGAACTGTGGGAGTCTCATTTGATAGTCCTGGGGCATGTCGTGTAAAGGTGCAACCAACACCAAGAGAGCATATCTGGCCGCCATGATAGGTGGAGGGGGTGGGACAACAACCTGAATGATAGGTGGGGTGGTGGAAGAAAATGAGGAGAATGAGGGATTAGCTGGCACAGAGTGAGCGGTTTGAGGTTTTGTAGAGGGAGATAATATTTCAGGGGTCTGGGGTTGCATGATGGTTGGATCTAAAACGGTTTCAGTCACAAAGCTATAATATTTCATTCTAAACAGGCTTTGCTAAAAAACAATGTCAAAGTCGAGATCTTGAAGGGCAACAAGTTCCTCTGGAAGAGAAGGGGACCTGTGAAGGGGACTATGACTCCCTGAACCTTCTGCAATGGTCTTCTTTCTGAGCAACTATTCTAGATTATCAGTTGCTATCGCAGGTTTCGGGTCTGGGTGGGATTGAGTATAAACTTTTTTAGGAGCCATATTTTTTAATTTTTATATATTTTTATTTTTATGAATCCAAAATTACTATGTACAAGCATTTAAAAACCTCTAAACATTATTTCTTTCTCAGATTTATAATTTGTTCAGAAACAATGTTTTCTTCTAGGGAAAATGAAAAAGTGGGGTTGAATGTTTGTTCAGTTCACCAGTATGGTCGCCACTATGTTAACGCTCTGTAAATTCCCAGAGGTTGTCAGAGTAGAAGAAATTTACAAGAGGTAACTTTATCCAACCACTTCGAAACTTGAATCTAGCCCTACCAATTTCAGAGAGGGATCTCTCTGTATGATTTAGCTATGTTTTAACTTTGAGATATTAGGCTAGTTAAATAAAATAAGATTGAATGATTTGTTTTTGTTTTTGTTAAGTTGGCCAAAAAGGGTTTTACGCCTCCATTGGGCTATGGGGTCTGTATTATAAAGATAGAGGTCTAAACAGAAATTAAAAGATTCTTTTCACAGGGAAAGATAATGCATTCATTGGAATCTTTAGCAGTAAAGTGATGAATAGTAGAAAAGATGAGAATATCAATTAAATAAAAGCAACATTTAAGAATTTCTTCACTGTAATATCAGAAAGATAAACATTTAGATATTTCAAAGCCAGAAACAAGGTATACAAAGATAAATCCTGCAACATGCGCTACTTTTAAAAGATTAGATTAGAAAACAATATGATAACTGAGGGAGAAAAACATTTAACATAGAAAAGAAAACATCACCAATGAATAACACGCGAGAATCCTGTGAAACGTCCCTTTGTATTACTGGAAGATCTCTTGATAAAAATTACAGTCTTTCTGGCTTACAGGGAGTAAAGATCAACCCTCGGTACTTTAAAGTTTGAAGTATTTATAATAAAAAATTACATACGATCCTGTTATTAAAGATCAGGACGTGGAAAATTCTAAATTTAGCTAACTAACTCAACAAGATACAAAAATTTAGGAACTATTTGATGATGTGTTGAAATCTTCATGCTGATTTCTGGGGTAAACCATTGGTGAGTCCTCTGCACGACCTCGTCTGATTGGATAGCTAACTGGGCTTGGACACCTCATCTCCTACTTGATCAGATTGCATAACTCTTCCCATCGAAGGTTACTGGGAACACCAACTTTGAGCAATCTTTGGTATACTTCATCCATCTCTGTATACTTGGCAAAAGTTGGCTTGACGATGAAAATGTACTGGATATCGTGTTGTATGCTGATGTCTGACTGGAAATCCTCTAAGAACGCCTTACCTGTGATACTACCCTGTATTCATGAGAATATCGAACTATCTTTAGCCACGGTGGCTAGTTTCTTTTTATAATCAGAAAGTGTCATTAACTTGTCATTTATGACCCTTAAGCCAGGAAGGCCTTTCTTCTGCAGAGCTTCAATTTTGCTGAAAAATCTTTGCACTCCTATGTCCATAGTCTGGACTTTTTCCTCTAGTTGTAGCATCAATCCTCTTTTGGTCAGGACCCTCTTGACCTCGAGGATGGTTTCTGTCCTATCTTCAATTTTCAAATCCTCTAACTCTTCTCAGAAATTATTTTTAATCCTCATCTCAGAAATTATCCCGCACGGATCATAGTGTCATATGAAACTAACAAAAAACTTCATTTCTTTCAACATTCTGTCTGCTTCCTCCCTGGCGCCTCGGCTATTGCAGATGTAAGACCCTATTTTCCTTTTAATTCTAAGTTGTTGTTTCTTTATCAGAGACACAAAATGTATGTCATATGAGTTAATCATTTTACTTATATACTCCGGGGCAAATATCCTCACGGGTAGATACTTGGGAAATTTGTATGGAGCCAACTCGCATCCATATACTCTGATCTCGGTGTGGTTTTGGTAAAGATACTAGCCTCCAGTCTTTGCAAGGTCTAAGAGGTGTAAAATCCTATGAATTTCCTCATTTATTCTTGGTTCAGGTCTGCCACTGAGCATGCTCACCACAGGATGGTAGAACTGCTCGATAAACTATTTGAAACTGAACTCTATTGAATTTTGTCTGAGTAGTGAAGTCCAAGCTGTTACTGCTTGCGGCCTCCCGTCCTTGTCCATTTTATGCATTGAAAAGGAGAACCTGTCCGCTTGAAAGAAAGTGAACATGTAGGCCAGTATTGAGGAATACTGGAACTTGCCTTCTGATGCGAAATTTAAGAATTGCTAGTGAATACTGTTCGCCAGGAAAGTGTTGTTGTCGAATTGCATGGTGGGTCTTTCTTCTGTGGAGAAAATGGACAGAAAACCCAATATGGGTTCATCCACCCATTGGTCGGAAAAATAACCTAGCAGAGCACAGAGCGACGCAATGATTTGGTTTTTCTTTACTGAGAACAAGGAGGAAGGGTACGGGGGATTTGTCTTGGGGAGCTGAGCATCCTGAGGGAGGAAAAGATAGAAAATCTAGGCTCTCTGAGGGAATGATAGTTTCTGGTACAACTCCGTGATGACTTCAAGATTGAAAGGGGAGGCAGATTCAGTTCTGGGTATCTACATCATCTGATCAATGGCCTCAGGTGTGATGAAGAAAAGAGTTTCTCTTGATGAAGATAGTATGGCTATCTGGTCGGGGATGTAATGAGCCTAGCATTTGAGGGAAAATTTAGGGAAATGGTGAACCTGGGGGAAAATATACAGAGGAAGGTTGGATTCCCAAAGCCCAATTTCATCACTCTGATATAAGAAAACATCCTTTAGCCATGACTGTAAATCTGCGAAGTCAAATTTGCACCTAATGTCTGCAATTAAATGATATTTGTCGGCCAAATGGATCCTGTCGAGGTCGACAGGAGGCGAGAGGAAAGTATTTTCCTCGGCTTCTGCTTTCTTTGATTTTGGCACCATCACTGTGAAAATACCTGCAAATCAAACAAAATGTTAGTGGGGATTACTGTGGTTTTGGACGGTTGACTGAAACAGAGAGGAGACAGGGAAAAATTCTCTGGTGTGATGGACAAAGTAACAGTGGGATAATGAAGGAAAAAGGGTAGTTTTGAGAAAACGGATACCCGTTGGGCACGAGAGACAGATCAATAGGCTAACAGATAAGTTAGCCAGTAATAAATGGCCAACGGGTCCTTTAGAGCGTGAGATGATAGGTAGGAACGAATGACAAGTACGACATGGTGACGTGGAGGGTGTTGATTGGGAATTTACCATGATGAAAGGACTTGTAACGTGTGAATAGGGGGGAGTGGACTGACAAAGTTATGAGATGTGATCTTTAGGGAAAAAAAAGGTGGAAAATGATGTCATGGGGCGATGGGGGGTATGTCAGAAAATGATGAGCGGTACGTGATGGGAGTCTAGACCAATGGATTCCTGCCATGTAGAGAAAAAGGGCCTACTAGAAAACCACTTCATTTCGGACCCCCCCCCCCCATCGTTAAAATCAAACCGATCGGGGGGGTCTGAAAAATACCATCAGCCGTCCATCAATGCGCCTGTCGCTGGACCGTAGATCTGAGCGCGATGTTTAACCAAAATTCCGGACCCCCCCCACCATTAAAAGAAGAACGGTCGGGGGGGGTCCGGAATTCAATCTCAACCGTGGATCTAGGCGCCGACGCTTTAGCCGTTCAAATGCATGCCTTTGTTATACATGATTTCGGACCCCCCCCTTACCGTTAAAGGTAGAACAGTCAGGGGGGTCCGAAAAAACTTATCAATTGTAGATCTCAGCGCCAGCACCTCAGTCGTTCATCTGTGCGTTGTCTTTAATATGTGAGCGTAAACTCGTTTTTTCTTTGAAAACTTAGGATAAGCGCTTTAAATGGGTTTGTCCAAGCTTTCCCTGTTTTTATCACCATGGGGTTAGACATTCAACTTTCAAACATCAAAGATAGGGTTCAACATCGATCATCATGTTTGTTTTATTGAGATAAAGAAAACTACCCTATGCTCTAACCTAATTACCTATGACATTTAGCTCAGATTAAACTGTTGGACTAAGAAATTACTCTATCCTGGGGTTATTTGACCAAGATTAGGCAGTTTTGTCAAATTTATTCACTAGCTAACCTAATTTGCTTGGCTAAGATTAAACAATTTAGCCAAGCTTATTCACTACTCCTATCAACATCAATTTAAAAGGACTTGGCCATGTTTAAACTATATGAACCAAGTCATTGTTATTGCATGGGGCTCTATCCAATTTCTTTTATGCCCTCTTTTATTCTTTTTTCTTTCTTTTCTTTTCCTTTTTCTTTTTCTTTCTTTTCTTTATCTTTTTTCTCAAATTATTTGTAGAATGAAAAATCATTTTACAACCAAAAAAATAAAAGGATAAAAAATTTCAGTCACCAGTTGATCCTATAAATTATAGGGTTATAAAACCTTCCTTGACTTTAAAAACAAGAGACTAGCATTTTCATCAAACTTTTCTTTAGTCTCACATGCCTAGTTTTGGATTAGTCAACAACCCTAACTTGAAGTAATAATAACCTTGAACCTGTATTGTATAAAGATCTGAAACTGATACAAAATTTACTTCAGTGTGTTTTATACAATTCCTCCAAGTGTCACTACTTGGAACCTCTCAGAAAAGGAGTTATAGCAAAAATGACATACCTTGCTGAATTCTGGCTTATTCTAGAGAGCGACCTTGTAGAGAGTGCCCCGCACAAACTATTTGATGCAATGATCTGAAAATATTAGAAAGAATACTAACAAATGTACCCTAACCAAAAAATTTAGTCTCATATAATTTGGATATGTTATGAAGACGTTATGACATTTTTACCCGAAACACCTGATTTTGACTAGTTTCAAGACTGGCCACAAACCCTATTTTCCACGGAGTGTAACTCCCAAAATACAACGACCCACAAGCTTAATTTTTTTTCATAGATACTTGGATATGTTTTCTCACTTACATAGCAATTTCACGGTCTGAATCATTATAGAAAAAAAGTTATAGCGAAAATGGTGAGATGACCTGTAAATAACATACCTTATAAAGCACCATCAAAAGAATTTATCCTTCCTTGCATTTC
>JZKD02S1978341.1:41001-63053 GCA_000966675.3 Picea glauca | reverse complement strand
ACCATTTTTTTACTTTGCTTCCTAACTATGAAAATCATTTTTTAATCTCAACACAAATAATCATTTATGCTTAAGAAAACATATAACTTGTTCAAATTTTCAATTGTTCCCCCTTGAACTGTATAGTATTAACATTGTACCCCCTTCAATTGTATAGTATTAACATAGTCACCATTAACCTAACCTAACTTGTCATCCAAATATTCAAACTATTCTCTCATCACACCATCAACATGATGTTAGTAGAATAAACATAAATGCTAACATAACTTGTCATCTAAATTGTCAAACAATTCTCTCATCAAATTATTGACAGGTCAAAATGACATGTTAATCAATAAGGGGAAATGCCTGAAGGTGAGTCCCAATTGGACTCACTCTCATTCGGTATGGTAAGTTCTGACCAATTTATAGGCCTGGTTACCACTAATAATTATATTACACTAAAGGAAAATAAATCGTCCTCAAAGAATTCTTGCTAATTCTGAATCTAATTAACTAAAACAAATTCAAAACTATCTATTATAACTATTATTCTAACCTATCCTAATCAGGAGCTTTTGTAAAAGGTTATACATAGTATTAAATGGTATTGTTGATTATAGAAATAGTTCATGTTAACAACAATATGTTAAAACAATAATGAAACATATATATATCATAAAGAATTATTAATTACACCTGCAACATCACCATTGTATCCATAAGTAATCAAAAATGAATTTGAGTTTATTAAAACACATAAATAGTTCATATGAAATACCATTCAAGAAACCAATAACATCAATTGGAAATGTAGAGAAGTCTCATTACATAATTGAACACATTCATAGTCACAAAAATTGTATTTTTTCCTTTATTCCATGAAATAATAGTATCACCAATGTTACAATGGGAAAAAGTCATTTTCTCATTCAATGGTCGTCCTTTTATAAAATAAGGAAGACCTTTCAAATTCTATAACTATTGATCTTTACATAACTAAATTGTTTCAGCTTACTTCTTTTGTCATGTTATAGAATTCAAATTTACTTTACATCTTCATTAATGAATATATAAATACTCACAAAAATTTTAAGAAGGCTCTTTAGTAGCCAAATTTTCTTTGTATGAAGTTTATAGGTCATGACACTTGGAAATTTCTTCGACCTTGCTTCAGTTTACACTTTTCCATCATACATTTTTATATCCACTCTTTGTTCCAAATCCCTTTGCACCTTTTTTTAATGTAATCATCATCCATGGTGGCCAACTTTATTGGTTTTATAAGGTGTTTGTTTAGAATACCCTTATTGATCTAATTCAGTTGTTCAATGGTCTATTTTCTCCCATCCCTGCTCTGTTCCACTTCTAATGTCCTAAGCTTTCTAGGGACTACTTGATTCAGTTCGTCCATCACTGGAATTTTGAACTGTTATAAGAGGTCATCTAATGCATTCCATAATTTGAAGAAAATTTTGGTGGTAGTTGTTGGCACAGGGGCAGACCCAGGGTTCAACGCTACAACAATGCACCAACAAAACCCTAACTACTGACCCTTTCGGCAACACCTGCGAGCAAATGAAGTCTCACCTGAGGTAGAGGCAGGGGTGTTTGTAGGACTCAAGTGTCTGCAACCTTAGCTGGGACACAGACATGTGATTGTACTAAATAAAGCAATTAGCACCTTCAGTTCTTTAACATGCAATCATTATCTACTTCACGGATCAAATAGATCCTCGTAGTATTCACAGTAATCTACCGTATACAAGCACTTAGCATAAGTAAAATATGTCAGATGTAATTGATCAAGCACTGAGCATATTCATGTACATTAGATCTAACATTCTATACATCATTAGCACTAACCATAAGCAGATCTATCTAATCATCTCAAAGCACTAAGCAAAGAATACAAAAACACATTCAAGTAAGCACCAAGCAAGATAACACAATATTTACGTGGTTCACCCCTCTCCTGGGGCTATGTCCACCAAATCTTCTTCTTTATTGCCTTCAGTCAATTTGTTATAGCACAAAGCCTCAAACCCTTACTCTACACAGGATAAAATATCTACGCAGCTCGCTAGATCCTTCTTCCTTGCATTACAACTACTTGCACTCAGCTCTGTAAGTCTCTTAAAATCATGCACAAAGCATCAAAAACCCTACTTGCACTTAGCATACACTCACATCACTTAGATCTAGCACTTCGCTTTATATTCATCTCCTCCTCCCTTCCTATCCTAGGAATCTATTTATATATATATAATAGGCCTAAACATGAGTAAACACATGGGCGGACATCCCTTTCCCATTACATATTCCCAAAAACCCAAAAAGAGGCCCAAAAGGGGGCCAATATCCTGTGATCTCCGCTTCCTCTTGCACTCCTCCTTAAACAGGCTATCGAAGTCCCAAAATAGGTCAACATGACCAAGAAACTCCCAAAACTTGGTCAAGGGCCAACATCCCCCCAACACTCACCCGTGATTCATCTCAAGTCACTCTGGTCTGAGCAGTTCTTCCTTGAATGCCTCGAGCTTGTCCCAAGATTCTTCGACTTGCTACTTTATTGTGGCCTCTTGCTCAATGAACTCTGTTGGACAATTGAGAGGGGGGGTGAATCAATTGTTACCGTGCTTAAACAATTATGCTTCTTTTAAATTCTTTACAAGGCACTCAATGATGATCACAATAATGCAGGGAAATCAACAATGGCACATTCAACATCAGTCACATATATGAGATACATAGAGACAGATATTTCTCGAGGAAACCCATAAAGGGTAAAAACATCCTCTTCTTTATATGATAAGTATTATTTACATTTTTTACATTATCATACATATGAGCACCAACTCATTGTGAGGCTACAACCTCTGTTTTTGCAAGCTCCAACTTTTTGAGAGCACCAACTCTCTATTTTCTCTAGCACCCACTAGAAGGAAGCACCAACTCCCTGGTTTCTCTAGCACCAACTAGAAGGAAGCACCATCTCCCTGGTTTCTCTAGCACCAACTAGAAGGAAGCACCAACTCCCTGGCTTTTATAGCACCAACTAGAAGGAAGCTACAATTCTCTGTGTTCAAGCACCCACTTGAACCTCTGAGGACACCAATCCTCCCTAGCACCTCCCTACCACCCTGGTTTATGAAATATATGTTATTGAAACTTATTACAATGATATAATGTTCAAAAATAGCTTACTAGTCTCATCACTGTTCTGCAAGATTTTCCTTCTATGTCTGCCTCACTGTCTTCCTGCACACATCCATTTCACTTTCTGTTCTTCTGCCTTATGTGCTCTCTAGGCCATTCCCATGCAATGCACCTTTTGTCTTCTATCCATTTCAATTGTTGCACTCCACCTCCTTCTTTACACATGCATCACTCCCCACAACAACAACACCTCTCTTCTTTTCTCTACATACTTATATTCATTGTCCATCTCGTGCATACTCTGTATGCAATGGTTCTTCCTCCTCTGCATGTCGAGTTCTCTGCCTCTTCATCATCGCAACTCTTCAGCTACTTTTTTTTGTTAATCCCATCTATCCATCATCACTAGGTGTCATGATCAAATTGCTTCACATCACATGCAATTGAGATTCTTCATCTTTTGTTTCAGTCGACCTCAACCTCTCTGTCACAGTTAATGGCTCCAATGCTCTTCCATTTTTCAATAGCCTCCATGAACGGTCTTTTCTCCTACTGGCAGATTCCTTGTGACCCTTTAGTTCCTCTGGAAATCACACAGAATTCTCTTCGAGTCCCATGGAAGAAACCATCAGTGGTTTCTAGTAGTTACACTGAGAAGTGCTACAGTAGCCCTCCGATCTTCTTCAGTTTCATCTTCACCATTGAATTAACTTCTCTAAATCTTGCGTTCATTTTGGCATTCCGCTCTTCGACATTTCAGGATCACCGTGGTGGAGGATTTTAGTACTCTTCATTTCCCAAACCGTGAAACTCCTAAAAGGAGCTTGTATTCACTAACTCCTTCCCCCATCTTCCGCCAATGTGACCAACGGTTGTGACCTCAACCTTAGTTGAAACTACATTTTGCAATTTCATGTTTTGGCATTTCGGCATTTCGACACTCTTGGTGGTGAAGTGTTTTGACACTTCAACTCACAATATCCAAAACTCCGAAATGGAGTCAGATCAATGGTCCGGTACTCCAGCGTTTTTCATTTCAGCGAATCAACATTTCGGTATTCCTGTGGTGAAAGACCTTGACATCTCCAACTCCTGGTATCCGAACCTCTGGTATGTGGTCTATGACATTTCGTGACTTTGGGTTTCATGATTTTGGGACTCCTACGATGAAGAGTTTTCACTCTTGACTCCTCCTACTCCCGGTATTTGAAACTCCGGTATGGATTCTTTATCATTTCATGACTTCAGGTTTCACGACTTCGGGACACTTTATGATGAGATTCTTTATCATTTCCATCTCTCGGTATCCGAAATCCTGGTATCCAATACTTTGAAAAGGATTCGGATCAATGGTCCACGATCTCCTTGAACCAACGGCTCAGATCATTTCGCCATGTTGCATTTCGCGATTTCATCACTCCTGTTGATGAGAGTCTCTGACATCTCCATCTCTCGATAAACGAAATCCCAATATTCAATACTCTTATTGGTGCACCTGTTTCAGGTTTTCGGGTTTCGCATTTCGGCACTTCAGGACTCCTGATGATGAGAGTCCTGACATCTCTATCTCCCAATATCTGAAACTTCGATAGCTGAAACTTTGAGCGATGCACCTGTTTCGTGATTTTGGGGTTTCTCATTTCGCGACTTCGGGACTCCTATGTTGGAGAGTCTCGACTCTCGACTTCTCCATCTCCCGGTAATCGAAACTCTGAAATGGAGTCTTCGTTGAGGTGCCTGTTTTGGATTTTTCGGGGTTTCACATGTCACCTTTCTCATTAAAGAGCGTGCAGGTTCTCCTACATTCAACGCCAGTCAGACCTCTGGCTCACATATGACATTCATTGGGAAATATCAATGAGATCCATCGCTGCATACTCTGATCTTGTTGAGCTTGCTCTGCATCGTCTTCCCAAAAGACTTTTGGATCCTGCCTGGCACTTCCTTCCTGTACTCAAGCCATCATCGTTGTTGTACTTGCCATCAATGACAAGCATACACTACCTGTAAAACATGCCAACAATCTCCCCCTTTGGCATTGATGGCAACAAAAGGCACCTGGACCTGTTATTTTCTCTCCCTTTCACATCAATGTCAAAGAAAACATGAACCCCCTGAGTTGTTGCAGTATTTTTAGGAGGTGTCAGATATGCAATCAATACAAGACTCCCCCAAACAAGATGGACTCTCTTAGGTGTGAGGCAGGATGACACCCAGCTTTTGTCGGAGATATTCAAAAGGGGTCTTAGCTAGGGGTTTAGTAAAGATGTCTGCTATTTGTTCTGTCGTTGGAATGTACTGAACCTGAACAACCTAATTGGTGACCTTCTCTCTCAGAAAATGGTATTTTGTGGGTATATGCTTGGTCTTGGAGTGGAATACTAAATTCTTAGACACACTGATGGCACTTGTGTTGCAACAATGAATTGGTATTGGTGCAACATATTTTACTTCCAAGTCTGCAAGTGTTTGAATCATCCATAATACCTGAGTGCAACAGGTAGCAACAACAATATACTCTGCCTCTGTAGTTGATAAAGAAATGGAACCCTTCTTTTTACTAAGCCATGCTACTAATGAGTCACCTAGGAAGAATGCTCCTCCACTGGTGCTTTTTCTCTCATCAACACAGTTTGCCCAATCTGCATCTGAATAAGCAGTTAACTGAAAATTATGATTTTTGGGATACCACAGACCATAAGTCATTGTTTCTTTCAAATACCTGAATATTCTTTTGACATCTTGCAAATGACTCTGTTTAGGTGCAAACTGAAATCTTCCTACCATTCCTACAACATGCATTATGTATGGGCAAGATGATGTGATGTACAACAGGCTGCCTATCATTGATCTATATGAATTTTGATCAACATCAACTGAGTCATCATCCTTACTTAATTTGCATCCAGTAACCATAGGTGTAACCACAGGTTTGGAGTCTTCCATTTGAAATCTTTTCAGCATTTCTCTTAGATATTTTTCTTGAGAAATGAACATCCCTTCATACCTTTGAGTAATTTGCAGACCAAGAAAAAATGATAGTTCTCCTATCATGGACATTTCAAACTCAGATTCCATGGCAGAAGAAAACCATTGTACCAATGGATCCTTATTACATCCGAAGATGATGTCATCTACATAGATGAATACGATGAGTAAGTTATTGTCCTCTGCTTTAACATATAGATTGTTGTCAGTTGTTCCTCTCTTGAACCCTTTGTCTTTGAGATACGTATCCAGTTTGTGATACCAGGCTCGAGGGGCTTGTTTTAAGCCATATAAAGATTTCTTTAGCTTGCATACTAAGTCAGGGTTATGAGATAGTTTGAAACCCTCTAGTTTTTCCATATAGACTTCTTCACTTAAATCTCCATTTAGAAAAGCTGACTTGACATCCATTTGATAGACTTTAAGCCTTTTATGAAGGGCATAGGCAAGAAATATTCTGATAGCTTCTAATCTTGCTACAGGGGCAAATGTTTCATCAAAATCCAGTCCTTCTATCTGAGCATATCCTTTATAGACTAACCTTTCTTTGTTCCTGACAACTTGTCCTTGCTCATTCTCATTCAACTTATTCTTAAAGATCCATTTGGAGCCAATGACGTTTTTATCTTCAGGTCTATGAACCATCTCCCATGTATTGTTTTTCTCAATCCGATCAAGTTCATCATTCATTGCTTTAACCCAATGGTAATATTTGTTGGCTTCATTGAAATTCTTGGGTTCCATCATGGATATTAAAGATATATGAGATTGTTCGGTGGTTTTGATTAGCTTTCTCCTGGTTTGTACACCTTTATCTTTTTCTCCAATTATCTGACTTGCAGGATGATTCTTTTAAATGATTCTGGAGGAGGTATTTGAAGTTGAATGTTGATTTGAGTCTGTCTGAGTGTCTGAGTCTTCATCTGATTCAAAGTCTTCATTTTTTAATTCTTGGACCTGTTCATCTTTAGCTTTAGTTATGTCTTCTGTAGAAGACTCATTACTATACATCTCTCTTGCTGGGATTCCTTCATCAACTTTTACATCAATACAGTCAACCATTTTATGCAGCCTCTTATTATATCATCTGTATCCTTTACTGTTTGTAGAATACCCCAAGAAGATACCTTCATCGGCCCTATCATCATATTTGTCGAGGCTCTCATCATTACTCTTTATGTAGCATTTACTCCCAATGTCTTTGAAGTGTTTAATTGAAGCATGTCTCCCAAACCACAATTCATAAGGTGTCTTGTCACTTTGTGGTCTGAGGTGGGCTTTGTTAAGAACATGGATTGTTGTGTGTATTTCTTCTAGCCAGTAGGTTTGACCAATGTTCTTCTCATTCATCATTGACCAGGCCATTTCCTGCACTGTTCTGTTTTGCCTCTCAACTACTCCATTTTGTTGTGGAGTTCTTGGGATTGTGTATCCTCTCTTGATTCCATGCTCATCACACAATTCCTTGAAGTCTCTTGACATAAACTCTCCTCCTCGGTTTGATCTTATTTCCTTTAACCTCTTCCATGTTTGAGTATCAGTTAAAGCCTTTAATATTTTAAACTTCTCAAATGCTTCAGCCTTTTCCTTGAGAAAGGCAACCCAAGTAAGTCTAGAGTAATCATCTATAATCAGCATGAAGTAGTTTTCTTTCCCTGTGCCTTCCTGTCTTGATGATCCACATAAATGCATATGAACTAGTTGGAGTGGTTTCTTTGTTGAAGTAAATCTCTTGGACTTAAACTGTGTCCTGTTTTGCTTCCCTACTTGACAAGGTTTACACATTGAATCTTGGGGCTTTGATATTCTTGGAAGATCTTTTACTGCCTCAAGTTTTTTGAGTTTGATTAAGTGGTCAAAGTTTAGATGTCCAAGTCTCCTATGCCATAACCATCTTTCATCATGTCTGTTTAGATGACATTCTTCTCTATTTTCTTTCAACACATATACATTATTTTCTGTCCTTATGCCTTTGGCCACCACTTGTCTTGAGGTTACAAATTTTATCTTGTAGTCCTTAGACGTGAACACCACTTCACATCCTCTGTCACACATTTGACTTACACTGAGCAGATTATGTTTTAGCCCATCTACAAGTAGAACATCTTGGGCTTTTCCTTTTCCATTACTTAAGATCACCATCCCTTTGCCTTTATTTTTCCTGGAGCATCATTTCCAAAGGTTACATTTCCTTATTTGCTTTCACTTAGAGATAGAAACTTGCCTTTGTCTCCTGTCATGTGTTTGGAACATCCACTATCTATATACCAAGGGTTCGTCTTTCTTTGAGCGGACAATACTAATCCACACTTGTCACTTTCCTTCTTCTTCCAAAACTTGACATTTTCAGCAGGAGATTTCTAATCTGGTTCATAGTTCCTTAATCGACAGTCAATAGATTTATGTCCAAAGTTATGACAGGTGTAGCATTCAACCTCGTTATTCAATAGGTCAAACTTATTGTTGCAGTGTTGTCTAGTCATTGACTGTTGATTATTTCTTGGCCTCCTTAGTTGCATGTCCCTAGACTTAATTTGGAAATTTGCAGTCTGCGAAGGATTGTTACTTGGTTGTATCATTCTTTGTTGTGGGAAGTATTTATTCCTTTGAGATCTTAATTGCTTATGTCTAATTCTTAAGGAACAATTTACAGCGTTGTGACCAAAGTTAGAACAGTAGAAACAATAGCCATAGAAAAATTATTTGTACCTAGAAAATGGTTGTCGTCTTTGAACAAATTGATTTCTTCCATGTTGATAACGTCTTTCAGTAGGGGGCGCACTATTTATTTGTTCTACAGATTCAGTCCTGGCACCTTTTTCCTTACTCACCCTGAGTGGTTGATTGTCTTCCTTTGTTTCTGTAGATTTGTTGTGTTCATTGGTTGTACATTTGACAAACTTGATGGGTTCTTCGTCTCTTGGATTGCCACTACTTGATCCCTCTTCATAATCCAAACCAGTTTTTAGCTTTGGATTCCTTTGCTGATTCAGAATGGTGGCCAATCCTTCTGAGGCTTTGATACTTGACAGATTCTGATTATACAAGGCTTGAAACTTCTCCATCTCTTTCCTAGTTTTCACTACTTCTTGTTCTAATGCTTCACATCTTGCCTTCTTTTCTGATAACTGTTGTTTCAGAATGTCTTCAATTTTCTTTGCCTCTTCTAATTCTACTTTTAGTAGGACAAGGTATTCATCAGGTTCTTTACTATCTTTCTCGAATTGTATCATCAATTTTCTTTGCTTTATGTTCTTGATTCTTAGTTTGTCAATCTCTTCTAGTGCACTGATCAGTTTTCCTTCTATGTCAACCACAACTTCTTCTTCATTAACATCACTCCCTGTTTTTTTATTATCATAATCCTATTTGGCCATAAGTATGAATTCATTTAGTTTTTCTTCAATAGATGAATCATTGTTTTCATCATCTGAAGGATCATCATCATTGTTTACGCAAATACTTTTCTTCTTAAAGTTATTCGCTTTAAAGAAATTTATGTGTTTGTACTTCTCCTCATCATTACATGTATGATCCTTTCCTTTGTGGGGACATTTATTTGCAAAATGACCTATCCAACCACAGTTGAAACATTTGAAAGGCAATTTACCTTTGTATTTTCCTGATCCCTTCTTAAGTTTCTTCACAACTTTTTCTTCAATTTCATTGGGCTCAGAATCCTCATTCTTGTCTGCCTTAAATGATGCTTCTCTGGAGGTGGGTTTATATTTAACTATTCTCATTTCATAGGCAATCAATGTTCCTATAAGTTGATCAAACTCCAAGGTTTTTAGATCATTTAGTTCTTCTATAGAAGAGACCTTTGGATTGAACTTATCTGGGAGAGATCTCAACATTTTCTGAACTAAATAAAGTTCCTCAATTGTTTCACCAATTGCTTTCATTGCATTTACCATTTCTTCTACTCTCAGAAAGAATTTTCCAACTGTTTCATCTTCTTTCATCTTCAACTGTTCAAACTGCATTCTGTAGGTTTGAAGCTTGGCATCCTTTACCTTCTCATTACCTTCATAATTGTTAATGAGTTTGTCCAACATTTCTTTGGCAGTTCCTAGATGCATAACTTTTACAAATTCTTCTTTTGCAAGCCCACTCAATATAGCATTCATAGCCTTATCATTGAAGCTAAATTCTAGTTTGTAATCCTTATTAGCTAGTACAACTAGCTTTACATAACCAGTATCTACCACATCCCAAACATTTGCACCTAAATCCATTATGTAGGTTCTCATTCTAACTTTCCAGAAGGCAAAGTTTGTTCCATTGAACAGAGGGGCCTTATTGGTTGAATTTCCTTCATGGCTTAACATGTTTAAGCTCTAGGATCTACCTTTAGATAAAAGGGGTCGGCTCTGATACCAATTGTTGGACAACTGAGAAGGGGGGGTGAATCAGTTGTTACAGTTCTTAAACAATTATGCTTCTTTTAAATTCTTTACAAGGCACTCAATGATAGTCACAATAATGCAGGAAAATAAGTAATGGCACATTCACCATCAGTCACATATATGAGATACACAGAGACAAATATTTCTTGAGGAAACCCATAAAGGGTAAAAACCTCTTCTTCTTTATATGATAAGTATTATTTACATTCTTTACATTATCATACATATGAGCACCAACTCATTGTGAGGATACAACCTCTATTTTTGCAAGCTGCAACTTGTTGAGAGAACCAACTCTCTGTTTTCTCTAGAACCCACTAGAAGGAAGCACCAACTCCCTGGTTTCTCTAGCACCAACTAGAAGGAAGCACCATCTCCCTGGTTTCTCTAGCACCAACTAGAAGGAAACACCAACTCCCTAGTTTTTCTAGCACCAACTAGAAGGAAGCTACAACTCCCTGTGTTCAAGCACCCACTTGAACCTCTAAGGACACCAGTCCTCCCTAGCACCTCCCTACCACCCTGGTTTATGAAATATATGTTACTGAAACTTATTACAGTGATATAATGTTCAACAACAGCTTAACAGTCTCATCATTGTTCTGCAAGATTTTTCTGCTCTATCTGCCTCACTGTCTTCTTGCACGCATCCATTTCACTTTCTGTTCTTCTGCCTTTTGCGCCCATTCCCATGCAATGCACCTTTTTTCTTCTATCCATTTCAGCTGCTGAACTCCACTTCCTTCTTCACACATGCATCAATCCCCACAACAAAAACACCTCTCTTATTTTCTCCACATTCTTATATTCACTGTCCATCTTGTGCATACTCTATATGCAATGGTTCTACCTCCTCTACATGTCGAGTGCTCTGCCTCTTCATCATTGAAATTATTCAGCTACTCTATTTGTTAATCCCATCTATCCATCATCACTAGGTGTCATGATCAAATTGCTTCACATCACAGGCAGTTGATATTCTTCATCTTCTGTTGCAGTCGACCTCAACCTCTCTGTCGCAGTTAATGGCTCCAACGCTCTTCCAACTGTCAATAGCCTCCATGAATAGTCTTTTCTCCTACTGGAAGATTCGTTGTGACCCTTTAGTTCCTCTGAAAATCACATAGAAGTCTCTTCAAGTCCTCTGGCAGAAACCATCAGTGGTTTCTAGTAGTTACACTGAGAAGTGCTACAATAGCCCTCTGATATTCTTCAGTTTCATCTGCACCATTGGATTAACTTCTCTAAATCTTGCGTTCATTTCAGCATTCCTCTCTTCGGAATTTCGGGATCACCATGTTGGAGGATTTTAGTACTCTCCATTTTTCGAACCTCGAAACTCCTAAAAGGATCTTGTATTCACTAACTCCTTCCCCTATTTTCCATCGATGTGACCAATGGCTATGACCTCATCATTAGTCGAAACTGCATTTCGCAATTTCGTGTTTCGGCATTTTGGCATTTCGACACTCTTGGTGGTGAAGTGTTTTGACACTTCAACTCACAGTATCTGGAACTCTGAAATGGACTCAGATCAATGGTCCGTTACTCCAGCATTTTTCATTTCGGCGAATCAACATTTCGGTATTCTTGTGGTGAAAGACCTTGACATCTCCAACTTTTGGTATCTGAACCTCTGGTATGTGGTCTGTGAAATTTTGCAACTTTGAGTTTCGTGATTTCAGGACTCCTGTGACGAAGAGTCTTCACTCTTGAATCCTCCTACTACTGGTATCCGAAACTCCGGTATGGATTCTTTATCATTTCCCGACTTTGGGTTTCAAGACTTCGGGACTCTTTATGATGAGAGACTTTGTCATTTCCATCTCCCGGTATCCGAAATCCTGGTATCCAATACTTCAAAATGGAGTCAGATCAATGGTCCATGATCTCCTCAAATGAACGGCTCAGATCATTTCGCCATTTCGCATTTCGCGATTTCAACACTCTTGTTGATGAGAGTCTTTGACATCTCCATCTCCCGGTAACCAAAATCCTGATATTCAATACTCCTAGTGGTGCGCCTATTTCGGATTTTCAAGATTTCGCATTTCGACACTTCGGGACTCCTGATGACAAGAGTCCTGACATCTCTATCTCCTGGTATCCGAAACTCCGGTAGCCGAAAATTCGAGCGATGCACCTATTTCAAGATTTTGGGGTTTCTCATTTCGCGACTTCAGGACTCCTATGTTGGAGAGTCTCGACTCTTGACTTCTCCATCTCCCGGTAATCGAAACTCCGAAATGGAGTCTTTGTTGAGGTGCCTATTTTAGATTTTTCGGGGTTTCGCATGTCACCTTGCTCGTTAAAGAGTGTGCAGGTTCTCCTAGATCCAACGCCGGTCAGACCTCTGGCTCAGATATGACGTTCATCAGGAAATCTCAATGAGATCCATTGTTGCATACTATGATCTTGTTGAGCTTGCTCTTCATCGTCTTCCCAAAAGAATTTTGGAGCCTGCCTGACACTTCCTTCCTGTACTCAAGACATCATTGCTATTGTACTTGCTATTAATGACAAGCATACACTGCCTATAAAACATGCCAACAATCTCCCCCTTTTGCATTGATGGGAACAAAAGGCACCCGAACCTGTTCTTTTCTCCCCCTAAGTTGTTGCAGTATTTTTAGGAGGTGTCAGATATGCAATCAATACAAGACTCCCCCTAACAGGCTGGACTCTCTTAGGTGTGAGGCGGGATGACACCCAACTTCTGTCGGAGATATTCAAAAGGGGTCTTAGCTAGGGGTTTAGTAAAGATGTCTGCTATTTTTTCTGTCGTTGGAATGTACTGAACCTAAACAACCTGATTCTTGACCTGATCTCTCAGAAAATGGTATTTTATGGGTATATGCTTGTTCTTGGAGTGGAATACTGGATTCTTAGACACACTTATGGCACTTGTGTTGTCACAATGAATTGGGATTGGTGCAACGTATTTTACTTCCAAGTATGCAAGTGTCTGAATCATCCATAATACTTGAGTGCAACAGGTAGCAGCAAAAATATACTCTGCCTCTGTAGTTGATAAAGAAATGGAACCCTAATTTTTACTAAGCCATGCTACTAATGAGTCACCCAGGAAGAATGCTCCTCCATTGGTGTTTTTTCTCTCATCAACACAGTTTTCCCAATCTACATCTGAATAAGCAGTTATCTGAAAATTATGATTTATGGGATACCACATACCATAAGTCATTGTTTCTTTCAAATACCTGAATACTCTTTTGACAGCTTGCAAATGAATCTGTTTAGGTGCAGACTGAAATCTTCCTACCATTCCTATAGCATGCATTATGTCTGGGCGAGATGATGTGATGTACAACAGGCTTCCTATCAATGATCTATATGAACTTTGATCAACATCAGGTGAGTCATCACCCTTGCTTAATTTGCATCCAGTAACCATAGGTGTACCCACAGGTTTGGAGTCTTCCATTTGAAATCTTTTCAGCATTTCTCTTAGATATTTTTCTTGATAAATGAACATCCCTTCACACCTTTGAGTAATTTACAGACCAAGAAAAAATGACAGTTCTCCTATCATGGAAATTTCAAACTCAAATTCCATGGCAGAAGCAAACGATTGTACCAATGGATCCTTATTACATCTGAGGATGATGTCATCTACATAGACCAATACGATGAACAAATTATTATCCTCTACTTTAACATACATATTGTTGTCAGTTGTTCCTCTCTTGAACCCTTTGTCTTTGAGATACATATCTAGTCTGTGATACTAGGCTCGAGGGGCTTGTTTTAACCCATATAAATCTTTCTTCAGCTTGCATACTAAGTCAGGGTTATGAGATAGTTTGAAACCCTCTGGTCATTCCATATAGACTTCTTCACTTAAATATCCATTTAGAAAAGCTGACTTGACATCCATTTGATAGCCTTTAAGCCTTTTATGACAAGCATAGGCAAGAAATATTCTAGAAGCTTCTAATCTTGCTACGAGTGAAAATGTTTCATCAAAATCCAGTCCTTCTATCTGAGCATATCCTTTACATACTAACCTTGCTTTGTTCCTGACAACTTGTCCTTGCTCATTCAACTTATTCTTAAAGATCCATTTGGATCCAATGCCATTTTTATCTTCAGGTCTATGAACCATCTCCCACATATTGTTTTTCTCAATCTGATCAAGTTCATCATTCATTGCTTTAACCCAGTGGTCATCTTTGTTGGCTTCATTGAAATTCTTGGGTTCCATCATGGATATGAAAGCTATATGATATTGTTCGGTGGTTTTGATTAGCTTTCTCCTGGTTTGTACACCTTTGTCTTTTTCTCCAATTATCTGACTTGCAGGATTATTCTTTTGAATGATTATGGAGGAGGAATTTGAAGTTGACTGTTGATTTGAGTCTGTCTGAGTGTCTGAGTCTTCATTTGATTCAGAGTCTTCATTTTTTTATTCTTGGACCTGTTCATCTTCATCTTTAGCTGTGTCTTCTGTAGAATACTCGTTACTGTACATCACTCTTGTTGGGATTTCTTCGTCAACTTTTACATCAATACAGTCAACCATTTTATGCAACCTCTTATTATAGCATGTGTATCCTTTATTATTTGTAGCATACCCCAAGAAGATACCTTCATCATCCCTGTCATCATATTTGCTGAGGTTCTCATCATTATTCTTTATGTAGCATTTACTCCCAAAGACTTTGAAGTGTTTAATTAAGCAGGTCTCCCAAACCACAATTCATAAGGTGTTTTGTCACTTTGTGGTCTAAGGTGGGATTTGTTAAGAACATTGATTGTTGTGTGTATTGATTCTACCCAATAGGTTTGACCAATCTTCTTCTCATTCATCATTGAACTGGCCATTTCCTGCACTATTCTGTTTTGCCTCTCAACTACTCCATTTTGTTGTGGAGTTCTTGGGATTGTGTATTCTCTCTTGATCCCATGCTCATCGCACAATTCCTTGAAGTCTCTTGACATAAAATCTCCTCCCCAGTCTGATATTACTTCCTTTAACCTCTTCCTTGTTTGAGTATAAGTTAAATCCTTAAATATTTTAAACTTCCCAAATGCTTCAGCCTTTTCCTTGAGAAAGGCAACCCAAGTAAGTCTAGAGTAATCATCTATAATCAACATGAAGTAGTTTTCTTTCCCTGTGCCTTCCTGTGTTGATGGTCCACATAAATCCATATGAACTAGTTGGAGTGGTTTCTCTATTGAAGTAAATCTCTTGGACTTAAACTGTGTCTTGTTTTTCTTCCCTACTTGACAGGGTTTACACATTGAATCTTGGGGCTTTGATATTCTCAGAAGATCTTTTACTGCCTCGAGTTTTTTGAGTTTGATTAAGTGGTCAAAGTTTATATGTCCAAGTCTCTTATGCCATAACCAACTTTCATCATGTCTGCTTAGATGACATTCTTCTCTATTTTCTTTCAGCACATATACATTATTTTTTGTCCTTATGCCTTTGGCCACCAGTTGTCCTGAGGTTATAGATTTTATCTTGCAGTCCTTGGACATGAAAACCACTTCACATCCTCTGTCACACATTTGACTTACACTGAGCATATTATGTTTCAGCCCATCTGCAAGTAGAACATCTTTGGATTTTCCTTTTCCATTACTTAAGCTCACCATCCCTTTGCCCTTTATTTTCCCTGGAGCATCATTTCCAAAGGTTACGTTTCCTGATTTTCTTTCACTTAGAGATAGAAACATGCCTTTGTCTCCCGTCATGTGTTTGGAGCATCCACTGTCTATATACCAAGGGTTCATTTTTCTTTGAGCAGACAATACTAATCCACACTTGTCACTTTCGTTCTTCTTTCAAAACTTGACATTTTCAGTAGGGGATTTCGAATCTGGTTCATAGTTCCTTAACCGACAGTCAATAGCTTTATGTCCAAAGTTATGACAGGTGTAGCATTCAACCTCATTATTCAATAGGTCAAACTTATTGTTGCAGTGTTGTCTACTCATTGACTGTTGATTATTTCTTGGCCTCCCTAGTTGCATGTCCCTAGACTTAATTTGGCAATTTGTAGTCTGTGAAGGATTTTTACATGGTTGTATCATTATTTTTTGTGGGAAGTATTTATTCCTTTGAGATCTTAATTGCTTATGTCTAAGTCTTAAGGAACAATTTACATCTTTGTGACCAAAGTTAGAACAGTAGAAACAATAGCCATAGAAAAATTCTTTGTACCTGGAAAATGGTTGTCTACTTTGAGAAAATTGATTTCTTCCATGCTAATCACATCTTTCAGCAGGGGGTGCGCTATTTCTTTGTTCTACAGATTCAGTCCTGGCACCCTTTTCCTTACTCGTCCTGAGCGGCTGATTGTTTTCTTTTGTTTCTGTAGGTTTGTTGTTGTCATTGGTTGTACATTTGACAAACTTGATGGGTTCTTCGTCTCTTGGCTTTCCACTACTTGATCCCTCTTCATAATCCAAACCATTTTTTAGATTTGGATTCCTTTGCTGATTCAGAATGGTGGCCAATCCTTTTGAGGCTTTGATACTTGACAGATTCTGATTATACAAGGCTTGAAACTTCTCCATCTCTTTCCTAGTTTTCACTACTTCTTGTTCTAATGCTTCACATCTTGCTGTCTTTTATGATAATTGTTGTTTTGGAATGTCTTCGATTTTCTTTGCCTCTTCTAATTCTACTTTTAGTAGGACAAGGTCTTCATCGGGTTCTTTACCGTCTTTCTCGAACTATATCAACAATTGTCTTTGCTTTCTGTTCTTGATTCTTAGTCTATCAATCTCTTGCAGTGCACTGATCAGTTCTCCTTCCATGTCAACCACAACTTCTTCTTCATTAACATCACTCCCTGTGTTGTTATTATCATAATCCTATTTGGCCATAAGTATGAAGTCATCTAGTTTATCTTCAATAGATGAATCATTTTCTTCATCATTTGAAGGATCATCATCATTGTTTATGCAAAGACTTTTCTTCTTAAAGTTATTCTCTTTAAAGAAATTTATGTGTTTGTACTTCTCCTCATCATCACATGTATGATCCTTTCCTTTGTGGGGACATTTATTTGCAAAATGACCTATCCTAACACAGTTGAAACATTTGAAAGGCAATTTACCTTTGAATTTGCATGATCCCTTCTTTAGTCTCTTCGGTGAGGCTCCAATAGCCCTACCGAAGAGGTCACCATGTCAACTACCGGATCCAAGTCATTTTCATCGGTAGTGGAAGGCATGGGAGACAACACCACATAATTTTCCTATGGCAGGGGGGATACCATATGCATATAAGAACCACTAAGGGAGGTAATCCAATCAGGACCGATGAATGAAAGTTGATCAATAGTCACAATTCTTCCATCGTGAGGGAAAGATATCACACAAAAAAGAGTGGACACAATAGCTTTCATGGCATAGACATAATCCCTCCCAAGGAGTAAAGCAAAATCCAAGGGGTCTTGGACTACCATGACATCAATAAAGACAGTTTTCCCTCCCAAAGTTATAGGAAATTGAGGAAGGGTCCCTAAAGGTTGAATGTTTCTTCTGTTGAAGGCTAACATATTCTTTGTAACTGGTGCAAGATGAGGACAATCCAAATCTTGCCAAGCAAGAGAGGAAAAAATACTAACAGACGCACCTTCATATATCAATGTCTGAGGAACATCCCGACCACAAACCTGTATTGTAATCTGGAAAGGAATGTGATAGGGAAGACAAGGTCCGGTTAGCACACCCTAATAAAAATAGATGGCCTCATTACTTGGAGGAGGTTCCACAGGAGAAGGAGGAATACCCCCCAGCATGGGAGAGTCTGTATCAACGAGAAAAACATGGGAAGTATCGGGTTTACTCTCAAGCAAGAGAGTAGGATCGACCGATGATGGCATCAAATCAACCACTTGGGTTTCATTCTCCAAGGGGAGAATGGGGTCGATGGGTGGAAATAGATCGACCACTTGGGTTTCACTCTCTAACGGGAGAGTGGGATTGATCGAAGACAGAATTGAATCAACCACTTGGGTTTCACTCTCTAATAGGAGAGTGGGACCGACTAAGGATGCGATCGGATCGACCACTTTGTCAACTTTTTCAACTAAGGACGTGACCATATTGACTACATGATCAACCAGATTGACCGATGAAGGGGTCGAATTGATCATTCCATCAACTATAGATGTGTTGATAGTAAGATTGCTATAAATAGTTGGAAGTTGGGGTTGTGAAACAATCATGTCTTCCAGTAATTTTGAGGCTTCATCCATACGAGGGAAAAAGTGATTTTGATGACTCCCTCCGCATAACCTACAAGGAAACTTGACTCTACTTTTCTTCTTCCTAAGGGTATTTTGACTAGTTGACGGGAGGTCATCAACATGTTGTTCAGAGGTTGATGACATGGGTTGGAGAGGTTGTGCAGACCATGCTTCTATAACCTTGGATAGACCAGGGCAATCCTTAAGAACATGGCTACCCTTACAAAGCCTGCAAGGGTACTTGGGTTTACGGGTTGTTTGGGTGATCTTGACATCATCAAAACTCCCAACACGATTAACAATAACTAGTTGTTTTCCAACATGTTTGATAGTAGTTGGAACTTTGGACCCTTTCTTATTTTTCTTCTTCTTATTCTTCTATTTCTTCTTCTTATTATCCACTAGGTTACTAGCTTTAGAGCTTTCACTCAGTAAAGAAGATGAAACAGAAGAAGACCTTGCAAGTGAAGAAGGTGAAGAAGGCGAAGGATCAACATGAGGTTGATGTTCTTGGGGGGAAGTGCTTACAACAGAAGCACTAGCTACATTCAATATCACCTGAGTGGAAAACAACCATATTGGTAATCCAATTGTGAGACTTGGAAGGCTCAAAGTAGTGATGTGAGGAGGACCAATGTTTCTGTAAGAAGTAAAAACAAAAGGTTCCCCTGGAAAAGGGGTTCCTTCATTGGTCGTTCCGGGAACGGACGCCATTAAATAAAGATCCAACCTAGAGTCTGCTAGGGAGAACAAACAACACACGCTAAAAATATAATAAGAAAGCAAGCAAACAAAACATTCTCACAATGAGCACACTAGTTGGTGATGAAATCCAACGTCGTGGGAACAAAGTAAGAAGGGGCTGAGATAGAGCAGGTGGAAAAGTTACGTTGACGACCTTCTTAACGGACTTACACCCTAGTGCAAGATCCCACACTTAATAGTGGTTATACCCTCCAAGGAGCCCGAGTGAGTTTGGCCAATGTCGATTCCAGGTATCAAAGACTTGCCCCTCCACAGTCACCTCGTGTAAAGAACCTAGAGATATAGGCCACTAAGGTTACCAACTACAACAGTGATGCCTGGGGAAACAATCGACAGTCTGATCCACATGCAAAGGCAAGGTATATAGCCTGAAATCAACTTGAAAGGCATCCACTCATCATTGTGGGTATACCTTCAAGTGACCCCCATAATATGCGTAATCTCTACACCAAGACCAACAAAGCAAGGTGAGTAACTCTGCTAGTCTCAATGCAACCTCATGATTGACCCTTTTGTGAGAAGGGATTCCCAGGACAAAATGTAGCAAGTGGATTTCATCGCTCCCTAACACAAGATTCTATGCTTGTTTGTAGATTTTGAAAGTTATCTTTCACACCTATTCCAAATCCCTACAACTAATATAATGTAGGTTTGCTACCAGAAAATATAAAAATATCTAATCAATTTTTATAAGCGCTTTATTTTATGGTTGTTGTTACTCAAGAGGAAAATGGCGTGGACAATATGGCGTTTTGACCGACTTGAAAGTTATGAAAAGAGATGAATATGCAATCTTTTCATTTCGATAAAATCTATGCTATGAGAAGGAGAAAACATTTATCATTCCCAAATGTACAATGTCTCAAAATTTTACTAAACTCATCAATATAAATATTTTTAAGAAATGAGACAAATAGAATGTACACCAATACACGATTCACGACCCCCATGATTTTTAGAATTTAAGACCAAAAAATGCCAAGAATCTTGCAATTTCACTACTTCAAATGCAAGGATGTCCCCGAAATAAGATAAAGAAAGAAATTAAAACTGTGTTTCAAAGATAGCTAAAAGAAATAGCAAATCTATATAAAACAAAACAACCCAAACAAATTTTCTCTTTTAACATGAATTATTCAATAAAAGAAAAAGAAGTTCTTTCACCACACAATTCTAAAGAAAAAACGATGCTTTGTAACTGAAAGACACTCAAAGAAAGAGACCAAATATTTCAAAATCAAACAAAGAAAATATGTCTAAAAGTAGTTTCAAATCTGTCAAGAAGACTGTAATCAGACCCAACAAATCACCCCAGAACCAAATCACATATCTAGGTAGGGAAAACCACCAAAAACAATTTTTTTCACAATCTTCGCAGGCTGAAAGACTAGCACAGTGCGGAAATCCTTGATCATCGTAGGCTAGATATGGGTAGGGTGTGGAGTTTTTGCACTGGTATAAACAGGTAGGGTGCGAAAATCCCAATTCGTAGCATTGTCCCTCAAAGCAGGGTGTGGAAATCAAACAAAAATGGAAAAAAATAAAAAATTAAGAAAGTTTTTTAGTGAATTTTAACAGTCAAAGAGTCAAGCTAGATCTCCCAATGACATAGAAAATATAAACCAAGCAATCAAAGAAAGCAAGAAAGAAAAAATAGGAAAACATTATGTTCCCCAGTGGAGTCACCAATTTTGATGTAGGATAAATCAGTAAATGCGGACATAAACTAATCTCCCTAGATCCACCTAGATCTAGAACAAAATGAGACAGAACATGGCACTTTCCCTAGGTTCCAATCATTGAATCTATCATCAAAGAAAGGATGAGTGACATACCTTTGAATATCTCTTCCTTATGTCTTTGTTGTCCCTACTTCTCTCTTGTGCTCTTGTGATATTGATTCTGCAGTGAGACACAAACCAACCAAAGTGAAAGAAGAGAGAATATATTCAATGACAACCTATGCATATGATCAAGGAATTATGCAATAAAATAAAGATAATTCTATGGTAAAGAAGCATGTCACTTTATTATATTAATAATAGGAAGAGAGATTACAACTGGATGCCTTGATGTCATAAGGCTCCTTCCAACAATTCCTTGCTTCCCACACACTTCTTGCTCCAAGGATTCTAAGACCATGGATCTGATAGCTACTCACAATCTATCTTGTCAAAGCAAAGCTTGAAGCCAATCTAACCAAGTTGACAATATCAAGCCTGTTATCCCCGATATATAGGGATAACTAGGAGATCATATCTCGAGGCCCACATGATCCTAGACATGGAGTACGAGAGCATATTGACTTGAGCATGGCCCTTGAGGGCCCATCTTTTCTTCTCAGCCAGACTTGTCCTGTCAGCAGTACCAGCCTCCGTCACTACCGGCCTGGGCTTGCATCAGAAAAATCTCTTGCTCCATGAGGTAATTGGTCCGCGGTATCATGGTATGTGTCATATTTGATCATTATAACCTTCTTATGTATGCATTAGATCTCTTTCATTTCAGATAACTGCTTGGATCT
>JZKD02S1978341.1:0-19921 GCA_000966675.3 Picea glauca | reverse complement strand
AATTTTAATTTAATTTAAATATACCAAATATTATAAAAACTTTCTATAAAAATATAATAAAAATGAAAAACAAATCAAATATACATAAAACATTAAAAAATATAATAATAATAAAAGTCAAAGCAAATGTATTAAATCCCATTTCAACATTACAATATAACTTGTGTATCAACAAGTATAATAATATATAAAGCTTTTATTGAAATTTAAACCCATACTTCAAATTTCATCTCTTTAAGGATTCTAAAGATTCTAAATGGCTAAACGAATATCCTAAAAGTATAATGGTAATCACGTATCACACGAACATAGGTGCTAATACATTGAATTAAAATATATATATAATGAAATAGAGTTGCTAAATAATTTAAATTAAAAAAATAATCTGAACACTAGCTGTACCTTTGAGAATAACCAGAATTATCATTATATGTTTTTTTTTTTCTCTTCAAATTGTTGAAGAGAAAAGCATACGCTTTATTTTATCCCACGACAATGCGTTGGAATGGAACACAATTGCTAAAGACATTGAAATTAAAATAATAGAATGGAACAGTTGAATTAAAAAATAATATAACCCTATTCTTCAAAATTTTATCAAAGAAAAAATTGCATTTAAAAAAAAACATGATGTGGCACTAAAACGCAGTTGCTCAATACAATGAATTAAAAGTTGAATTAAAAAATGGTATGAAGGCCTTTGGTAGTAAAGCAATATTGTCTTAATTAACATGTAAATTCAAGTCAACACAACTTCTAAATACCTTTAATTAAAAATAATATGGAATGAAACATTGTTACCAAATCCATTGAATTAAATAAAAAACAATATGGATGTTTGCATTAAATTGGTATAAGTAAAATAATACTATCCAAAATAATAATGGTTTTAAATAAAATACAAATTTATAAATATTAGTGGTTTTTAATAACGTGTAAATTCATAAGCGTTATTGGCCTTAAATAAAGTGTAAATTATTGGCCTTAAATAAAGTATAAATTCATAACATTTCTAGACTTAAATAATATGTAAATTCATTTCATTTAATACTTTTTTCCAACGAGAAATTAACTCGATTTATATTAGAGATATAAATCATTTACATCAACAACAGCCATTACAATTCTTAAATTTAATACTTAATACTTAATAGTCTTAAATTTTAAGAGGAAAAGGGTGGAAAGAATGAAATCCTTTATTCATTTGTTTTAAACATAGCATCGCATCACGAATTCCTCTAGACATAAAACCAAAATTAATTGAGAATATTAGATACAATGGAAATAGATGATGTAATAATATAGTCCAGTACCGTAAAGGATGAGAGATGAAAAGCGAATGATACTAAACTTATGGTTGCATGAAGAAAATAAAATTAGAATTCGACTTAGCGACTTTATGAATTTTTTTAATATATTCGCTTTCAATATCTATGTACTAGATAGTTGAATATGAGACAAGAACATTGTTTTTGCCTTGTATTTTCTTCCCCTCCACACGCTCGTCGTCCATATGGCCAAGTCTTGTTCCCTTAGAGTTGAAAGATGGACATGTTATTCTAGCTTCCATGGCCATTGTATTACAAACCAAAGCCAAACTTAATTCTGGTTCATTTTGCATTTACCTCATTGTGGGTGTGGATTTGACTTGGGGATATAGCCATGGTAGGCTTTGTACGTCTAGTGACCTCCCAAAGGCTTAACGTAAATCCTCTGGAAATCAGTGGGTATGTTAGAATTCGTTGAAGGCAATTGCATTCCTATTGGAATCGAAGAAGGAAAGTTGAATTGTTAGAATGCTTCCGATCCTCTGGAGAAATCCAATTGTAGAGGATAACTAGAGGGGGATTGAAAAATGGGATTAAAGTTATTTGTTATTTCACTTGTTAATCCACCAACTTGTTTCTAAATATAGTTTCTCGGCATGCCTACTAATCCAACTTAAGGCCAAGAGCTATTTGTGTTTGATGTGTCTGAAGGTAAAATATGTTATTGAGTTGGGTTTCTTTCATATGACATTCCTAGCATTATATCTTGGTTTCTCCCCTAAGAGTTGATGTATGACATATTGACCACGTTGGCATATGTTGGTACACTTTGGATAATAGAGGATGTCCATTCATCTGGTTTTACATAATTAGTAATATTGATGTCCTAGCTTGATGCATCTGAAGTGTTTTGAGAAACCCTTTCATTCTAAAATGTTGGAGATGCATGTGTTGAGACCTTTTTGCGCTTCCATTTTTCCCTTCCACATTCTATTTTCCCCACTTCTTTACTCCTTTTCTTTCCCCCCTCCTATACCTCCCCTTCTTCCCATTTCTTTTTATCCCTTCTTTATTCCCTTTCTGGGTTACTATACTTAGCGATATTTCAGTTCCTGGGTTCATGAGTTCTCTCATTTTCATTTCCATCCAATTACTCATACACAAGTCTGTTTCAACACTTAGACTTTTTCTTCAAATTTGCAGGTATGTGGGATCAAACATTTTCTCTCATTTTTACATGACCCTCACTTTGTTTTGGTGCAAAAGTGATCATATCAGGGTCCTTCTCAAGTTACCAACAAAAGGTATCAAAGTATTCTAGAGCGCTGGCATTTTCATCTTCCTGGGAAGGAAGAAGTCTCGCCTGAAGCACAACTGAGACGAGAAAGAGAGGGAAGGGTAAGGAGAATACTTAGATAAATCTGTGACGTATCAATATTCATGTTAGTCTTGCACAAGATAGATTAAGTCTGTAGCAGTTCTGAACATTTCCTAACTGAGAATAAAGAATTAGAGTTGTGTCACCATTCACAAGGAAGTAATTAAGCATATTAGACATAAAAGATAATATAGAGTAACATTCAATACATTCAGAAGACTAAATACACAAGATATATTCAAAATTTGGGCCTCCAATTATATTAACATATCAGGTTCTTCTCACAGCTTGAGTCACATATATAAGTAATCAGAGGATACTCCCCAACCAGAATGAGACAAGGTTATCTCAGTCCCTTGCTCTTTCAATATCTACAATAATACAAAACTCTATTACATTGACAGTCTGGTTCTTACCCAGATCTCAAGATTAAGCTAAGTTAACAACATGAATGATAACAACAATGATTCTAGCGACAATAACGAAAACCCCAACAACAACCAACAACCTTAATACAATCATATTGATCTCATATATATAATCCAATCTGGGTTTGTTGGTTGAGAACCCGAGAGTTCTCTCTTCTTCTTGATCTTGTTGCAACTTCTTTATTCAAAATTGATGTTGTGTTGTCCTTCCAACCTCTTTTTGTTTCTTCCTTTAGTCCATTGTCCAACTCCTCAACAACTTGTGCAAATTTTGTTCACCAAAATGAAGTTGTACCATAACTTGTGCAACTTCTATTCATCAAAACGAAGGGCCCAACTCAGGTACTAGTTCTAGGGCTCTTTTCCTGACTTCTTGGAAGTTGTCCAGTTTGTCTTGCCACTTTCTGGCAAGTAGTGAAGCTTCAACAACAAACTGTTGGGTGGCGTATTTAATGCATTATTTTGTCTTGGACGCAACTAGAGAGTTCCATTTTTGAGTCATCTATGGCATCCACTTATTTCATCTGTAGATAAGTTGTCTGGACTATAGGTCGAAACTCTCTTATTTCTTTCTTAGCCACCATTTGAGCTTCAAACAGTTCATTCAGATCATTGTCCATATGTTGGATCTTGTCAAATTTTTCTTGTCATTCCAGTGCATCCATGGTGTTGGTTTCTTCTTCATTGAGCGATTGGATCTGAAAGCACAGGTCTTCCAATGTTTGGTTGTGCCTCAAAATGATTGCCATCCAATCACTACCCTCTTTGAAAATTGTTGTGCACTTTGCAATCCTTTTATGCAAGGTTAATCTTGCACTGTTTCCCTCCAAAACCACTTTTTCTAGTTGCTCTTGTAGCTTCTTGGGTTGTATCTCGACTTCTCACTTACTATCCCACAACTATACTTCGAGATATTTCGCTCGTTCTGCCAGCTCAAACCAGGCTATCTGGATTAATTCAATCTTCTCTACAAGCTCACTTGTTGCACTGGATTTTGGCAGCTGAGGCGTTGTCTTTCTGATCATTGTCCAAGCCTATGTTAGTTTTTCCTTTACCTTCTTGAATTTATGCTCTTCTTGAATCTTTAAATATTCGTCCTGCATTCTTCGTGTCTATGTCAGGAGTCCTTCTTGCTTCCAAAATTTGGCTTATCGTTCAACCTATTGGATCCTCTGCTCCAATTGCTCGGTTGAGGCTCTGAATATGCCCACTAAATGCGTTGTCGGAAATCGAGCGAGGTCATTCGATGAAGTAGTGGCATCTAGGAGTAATCAAAATTGTAGTGGAATTCCACTAGCCATCGAATGTTCTGAGAGTGTCTCCACCTCTTCTTCCCTTGGGGATGGCCCTTGAAATTGATGTGCAAGTTTCATCTTCATAGTCGTCGAAAGTAGAGGGAGAACCTCTGTCTTCGCCAGGAAAATTTGTAACATTTATGCACATTGTTGTGGATTCTAGAGTACTAGCTCCAATTATTCCTTCAAGGATGTTGTGCTTTGTCTGGATGTTGTTTGGGGTTATGTTTGAACCAGTTGTGTTCATGTATCTGTATGTAACGAAACTGTTGGAGTCTTGCTTCTAAGAATCAAAATCTCAACATTGAATGTTGAGAAAGGACTCTAGGTTATTGGAACTTGAGATTCTGGGGTGACTAAATGGATTTCTTGTTGTTGACTCTATGTTGACAACAGAGTGACCGAAATAGGTATTGACATAGTGATTGGTTGGCTCAAGGTTTCAATAGTCAAGGTAATGGGTTCTTTGACGTTCTCGGAAGGGTCAGGGTTATCTAGCTGCATTGGCTCAGGGGATGTGGGTCGGGAGGGAACAATGGTATCTTGTGGTGGTGATATGGATTTCTTAGTAATGACGGTTGAGAATGCATTGGAATCAATCTCAAGATCATCTGTGATTTTGATCACAGTTTGGGAAGCTCGAGCGATTTCTCTAGTATGAGGTACAATTGAGGATATTGGTTTTGGGTTCAAGACCTTTACAGAGGAAATGCATGTTTGGGGTTTCTTGGCTGAGACATCCTCTATGAACGTAGCTGATAAGATTTCGATGACATCCTTCCCTGATAGCACAACCTATTATGGGAGCTGTTGAAACACAAGAAATGTCCTCTTCTTCCACTCCATAGGTTCCTCATCCTCTTCTTCTTATGTGTCCGACGACATTTGGACCTTCTTCTTCTTTTCTGTTGGACCGGAACTCGGCCCCACTCCTTCTTCCTACCCCTTTTTCTTCAAGATCTCTAGTGGCAAGAGGTAATGCATACCAGACTTGTGTGGGTTAGGCTTGATGCCACTCCATGACATGACCTCTTTGTCAAATGCTTCCTCATCAAGTTAGAAAGGTAGCAACCTTGAGTGGAATTCCTTGGGCCTTGCGCCTTGGCCAGACAAGGGTATTGTGGTGGTTTAGGCCAAAGGCTATGTTTTGGGTCTTGATATTCAACAACTCATGTGGTATGCGCTACCGTTGAGTTGCGTCAATTAGTTGATTGTACCACTTTTATAAGGTAGCATTGTTGAACTCCAGGTTCTCCTGATCCAACCTTGCATGCCACGGTTCAAACATTTTTGCAAGGCATCCTTTGTCTGCTGGTGCCAACTGTATTCCCATGGGTGGCCTCCATTTCCACATTGTAAAGGCTACTAATAGGTAGCCATATGTAAAAGTTCCTCCTTTCTCCTAAGCTTCCTCATAAGCAACTAGGAGTTCCTCTAGTAGGTAGCTGCACCAGTTGAACACAACTCCATTTGCGCAGAAGTATGCTACTAAAAGAGAATCTAAGGTTAATTCATCCTTATAGTAGGAGAACATGACCTTACTCATAATGACATACTAGGTTTTTCAAACTGTTTCTAGAATAATTGGGTCAATATTCGTCATTCTCCCTCCTCTCTGAGTATGGAATTTTTCGTACAAGCTAACTTCACCCTTTCTCTTCCAGTGCTTGCTCAGGCCTTGAAATCCTTTGTACACATCCTCACCCTCAAGGGATAATCTAGTGAGCTGGTGGATGTTGTATGCATGAATCAAATATCTTCAGTCAAGCCATAGGCTCTTATCGTGCACTCGACTAATAAAAATTTTTGTGCACCACGCAATCTCACCAGTGGTCCCGAAGACTGGTAAATCCCCGAGGTGCATAATTGTGGAATTGAATAGGTTGATGAAGTCTCGTTTGGGGACAAATTACATGCCTCCCATTGCATCTGGAGCCAATTCCTAGAACACACTAATGTTCATCTGCAGAAACAACAGTTGATCCATTAGGTCAAGGTCCAATATTTTTACTTGCTCAGTCTTCCCCTTGACATCACCTATGACCTCAATCCTGGGATCATATGGCTCATCTGGAATTTCTTCTTTGGGAGATGAACTTTGGGCTCTTGTTTCTCTCGAAATGTTGGGTCTGAAGTCTTGGTAAACTTGGTGAGTTGGGGCTGGGTTTGCGATTGGGGAGAAAAAAACCTCTCAAAGTCTACTCGGGTGCAGATAATTCAAAACCAGATGATAGCTAACAACAAACAGTGAGTCTCTGTCCTCGAGTTCATAGGGTCTTATAACTGGATAACTGAAAAAATATGTAGTCGCGCATAAATACACTCATCATTAGGCCATAAAATCAATCTTAGGATTAGGTTTCTGATGAGACTGATAGCAAGATAAGATCTATAGGGTGATCCTAGATTTTAATGAACAGACTGACATGGACATGATCAACCTGAGGGCTTATCATTTTAACAGTTAAGAATCCTAGTGGGGATATTGATGGAATCTATGTGTATCACACTTTTATGGCTTAACGTAAAGTTATGAAATGGTACTATAGCTACCATAAAGGCTATGATTGGACGGGATGCATATGGCACATGGGTTGTGATACAGTTTGGATTCATCCCCCTTCTTGTTGGTTATGGAGCCTAATTATCTTCCTAATTCAGAGGTATTTGTTTTCAGCCTTGTTTATACCCCATGAATACTTTACTCCTCAAAAAAATGTACACTCCTCCATGCGGGGGAGTGTAGAGGGGGGTTAGCCCCTCTACAGGGTCCAGGGGCAAGCGGGCCCCTGAAGGAAAAATTGCCTTGTAAATGTATATTGTAATTTCATTGTAAATCTGGACCATTCATTATAAGGTCATAAATCTGACGACAGAAGTTATGTTAGGGTTGTTTTCCCTAGAAGTAAACCCTCTTTTATGAAAGAAATGTATTACGGCTATGTATCATTGTGAATATTGTATTCTGAGTGAGGAGACTATGAGAGAAAGAAGAGAAAGTTACAACGGGTGTGTTGTAGGTTGTATCCCTTCATTTGCTGGATAATAATAAAGGAAGGACCTATAAATTTCTCTGGTGGACGTAGCCCACACTGGGTGAATCACATATATCTGTGTCTCTATTGTATTGTGTATATTTCGTGTTTTATTTCCCCATTTGTTTTATTTTATGGGTCCGCTATCCTATTTTTCTAACACCTCCGACCACAATGGGGGTCCCCATCATATTAATGACTTCATTTAATGTAATGGTGTCAATTCCAAACCTGGGCGGCCAAAGAAGATTTTATGCATAGAAGCAACACTTAGACTGAAAAAGGAACATATATCATGACGCAACTATGCACACTCCAACGTTATTAGCTGAATAAAATAAATTACATAAAATTAAAATATAACTATTGTACATGATCCTTTGGACTGGAGCAACCATCCTTTGGCTCAATCATGAGAAATGAATGGTTTTAGGTGGGCGTCATTCACCCATACTGGTCAAAGGATATGATCCAGTTGCACTAGCTTCACTGCACCAGAGTGTCAGATTTTTGCAACTATGAATGGACCCAACCAATGCATGCACAACTTACCTAGATGCTTCTGATACTGGTTGTCATAGAGTAGTACCTTATCCCCTTGCATAAATATTTTGGACTTAATATGCTTGTCATGCCAATATTTATGTCTATCTTTCTCATATGACTTATGAAAATATGTTAAAAATCTCGCTTCATCAAGTTTTTGCAAGTCTGCAATCCTTCGTGCAACCGATTCATCATCTGTCATGTGTGTATCCTGTGCTATATAAAGACTAAGGGTGATAAACTATGCAGGTACACAAAATTCTTTTCCATAAACCAACTGAAATGGAGTATACCTATGGAGCTTTTTTGTGGTAGTCCTATAAGCCCACAAGACTGCTGGAACTCTATCATCCCAGTCTTCCCTGTTTGTGCAACATACTTTTGTCCATCCTCTTTCTACAATTTTATTGAATGTCTCCACTGTACCATTAGCTTGTGGATGGTAGGGACTATTCTTATGGTGTTGTATAATGAATTTTGTTGTCAACATTATGATTGTGCTGCTAATAAAGTGAATACCTTGATCACTGGTAAAACTTCTAAGGCATACAAACTGAGTAATGGTATTTTCAAAGATAAATCTAGCAGCTGTATCTACCAAACAATCTTGAATTGCCTCTACTTCATCCCATCTTGTGAGGTAATCAATTGTGGTGATGATGTATCTATCCTTTGAGTGCTTAGCCGGGGGGTTGATCGATTCCATAAATTCAACAACCCACTTCTCAAATGATTGAAGGGGTAATTCATCTCTGCGTGATGGCTTTCTTACTCTTTGGCATGTGTCACAAGATATAGCATACTCTTTAGCATATTTAAATAATGTATCCTACCATAGTCCAGCTTGAAGTACCTTCTGTGTAGTAGCTTTACCTCCAACATGTCCTTCCGCAACTCCACTGTGACATTCCCATAGCATATCTTGTCTTTCATGGTTCAAGACACATCTTCTGAGGATGCTTTCTAGCCCCAATTTGTAAAGTTGTCCTGTAATCAGTTAATAGTCTGTTGCGCGAACCACCATATGTCATTTTTGGGTTGCAGACTAAGTTTATGGGAAGGTCCCTATACTGAGGAAGATAACAATGTCTTCAATATACTCCAGGATGGCCTCAATTCAGAATAGGTCTACATCTGGGAGCTTTTTATCCACTGCTCCACCACTTTCCCCTGACTCCAACCTGGAAAGGTGATCTAGACCTACATTGCATCTTCCTAGTTTGACAATTAATTCAAATGAAAACTCTTGAAAAAGTAGTAGCCACCTACAAATCCTTCCTTCAAGTACAGATTTATTGACTATGTAATTCAACGCAGAGTGGTCAATAAAAAACTTGAAATGAGAGCCTAACAAGTAGTGTCTAAACTTTTGTAATGCATAAATCATAGATATACCTTCCCTTTCGGTAGTTGTGTAGTTGTGTTCAGCTTGCGAAAGTTTTCTATTGAAAAAATAGATAGAGTTGTCCATATTTCCTTCCCCTGGTTGTGCTAAAATGCCTCCCAAAGAAATACTTGATGCATCCACATGTGCATGGAATTCAATTTCCCAATTGGGAAATATCAATATAGGTGCAATACTTATTTTTTCTTTGAGAATATCAAATTAATTGTCACACTCTGGTGCCCACCGAAATAGTTCGGACTTCTTCAACAATTTTTCCAAAGGTGCGGTGATAGTTGCATATCTTCTGATGAACCTGCGGTAATATCCTATATGTTCCAGTGTAGAGAACAAAAGTTTCTCACTTGTAGGTGGAAGCATATTCAAAATGACCGCAACTTGAGTTGGGTCTACCAAGTCTCCTTCTCTGCATACAATATGGCCTAACAGATTTCCATGTGGTACATAGAAAATGCACTTCCTTAGATTCAAAGATATCTATAATTTATGACATCGATCAAACATTAAACGGATTCTCCCTACATGGTATTTTAACAGGCTTTATACCATCCAATAATCCATGTAGACTTCTACAAACTTGTGGATGAACTCTCAAAATGATGCTATCACAATCCAAGAGAAAATTGCACAGACAGTCTTCAAGCCAAAGGGAATTACGTTGTATGTGAATGATCTCCATTAAGTTATGAATGTGGTCATATTCTTGTCTTCCTTTGTGATTCTGACTTGGTGATATCCTGAGAATCTGTCTGTAAATGAATAAGATTATTTTCCCACAACTTGATCTAACACTTCGTCACTAAAAGGTGTCATAAATAGATTATGAACACATGCAAAATTTAGACTTTTATAGTCCACATAGACCCGAATGTCTTATGTATCTTTCTTGCTCTGGTTAACTATGGGGATAATCCACTCTGCTTCTTCGATTTTGAATAAAAGTCCTACTGTAAGAATTTTTTCCACTTCCTTCTTGACCTTCTATTTTATTCTAGGATTAAGTCAGTATGGTCTGTGCTTCACAGATCTTGAGTTGGGTTTCAACTCGATTTTCATTTCTCCCATGGCTCCTTTTATACCTTTTAGTTATAAGAATGTTTTTGAAAACAAGTCCTCATACTCCCGCAACAAGTTTTGTACTTCATTCATAGTTTTCTCATCCAAGTAATATCCTATAGAAGTTATCTTAGGGTGATTTGTACTCCCTATATTAACTTTCCTCAACTTTAGTGGATGGTTATAGGAGCTATAGGTGTGACTAGGTATAGTATCATGAATATCTCTACTTCCTTTTTTTTCTTTAATGGTTAAGTTTCTAAGCTCTTCTCATTCATCGGGTTTTTCTAGGTGTTTCTCAACTTTACATCAAGGTACATCTATCTTATCAGTTTCAAGACTCAAACTAGACTGAAGCAAATGAACATGGTCAACACATACTACTGGACCTTATCTCTTTTTTCAAATTTCACTAAAAAACATTTCTCTTATTCTTTGAAGGACCGTGTTGATCTCAAGGTACTTACTTGTAAAGGATAGGTCCTTGCAAAATTGGTCTTGTAAGTTCTTCCAACAGTTCTTTTGTCTTATGGTCTCCTCATGTATATACCAGGATTTTGGGATTGGACCCAACAAATGGATAAATACTTGAACCCATAGGTGAGAGGGTACTTCTAAAACTCTCCATTGATTTAAGCAATGCTCAATATGCACTTTAGGGTTAGACCTTCCATCGAATAGTTGTGCATATTCACAATATATATTCATCTCTTATTTTAGTTGATCCATGCTTTGGAATCAACATCCAATGGCTTGTTTTTGCATCTTCCCACTCCATAATCAAGGCTTTATCAGTGGCCCTCCATCTAGCAGGGGTATCTTGAAAGTCTAAGTCAAGAACATAGATCCTTTGATCCATCGCTATTTTATATTCCATGCTAGCAAGAAAATTGTGTACCTATGAGGTACCATCATATGTCGGATATTCTCTGACCTCGGTTCCAATCCAACTCATTTATTTGACATTTGCGCATCGTCTTGAGAGTCACTCGTATGAACCCTACTGCCAACTGTCAAATTCTAATTCTGAATCCTCGTCAACAAATTGTATGATTCTCCAACTTATTGAGCCATCTACAGTGGGATTTATGTAATCTAGTCTCGTTCCTCCTATTATCATGTATAGTTGGTCAAGAGCATATGACTCCATATTTTGGTCCATTGGTTCAATATATCTAGGCAATAAACATGGATCTAAGGGTTGAACTACTTTTATCCCATCTTCTTCAAACGCCATGGTGTCCCTGTTTATATCAATTATAGCATAGTTTTCGTATTCCCAATCCATTTTGAGTAGAGCAGGGTAGGGATCCTTATCTCCCATGATTTAAATTACTTCAAAATCAGTTGTGGTTTTAACTCCTGCAACATTTATTTCCACATTGTCCATCCTTCCAACTGGGAAAATGCATTACTGGTTTCCCATTTTCAACTGGATGGGCGAATATACTAACTGAGGTTTTCCCAAAGCTTCCCAGGTATTTTTGGGTAGGATGTTGACATAAAATCCCAAATATATAATGACATCTTTGATTTCAAAATCATCTAGCTCGACTTCTAACCTATATTATTTTCCTGTTCGCACCTTTCTTCTTTGTATTCTTTGGGTATTCTTCTTAGGGATTTTGTTCCTTACTATGGCTTCTAGGGTTCCCTCATTTCCTAGTATTAGGCACAAGGTGTTGCACAACTTCTCTGTAAGTTGGTCATCCCATAGGATATCAAAGAACAACTTAAGCCAAAGATTGATTACATTTTGAGACTTCTCATGGTGTCTCCTTGGAATTGGAGAGTTTCTAGGTGTCAGTGGTGAGGTAGGGGCTTGCGCAAGTTTAGGTTGAGAGATGAATTTAGGTGGATTATCCATTATATCTGGAGTGGGGATACTCTTAAATATTTCTATTGCATCTTTGAAAAACAACATTTCTTTCACAGGGTCATACCTGTCATCCTTGGGAACAACTTTCTGAATCTTGCGCTGACTATCTGCATCTGCCCCAGTTTCTCCTCCTCCATGAGTAATGATGTTGATATTAGGTAGTTGTCCCTAGATCCAACTTTTTATTTCTAATCTTATGATATTATATCCTTGTTGAAGAACCTAATCTTCCCATTTCGTGATCAGTTCTGGGCAGTCTTCGGTTGTGTGCCCATTATTTCTGTAGTGAGAGCACCATGGTTGTCTTGGGTGAGGGAAGTCTCTGGACAAGTGACCTTGTTCATTGTAGTTGTAACATCATCTCTTCCATGTTCCTATATTTATTCCTCCTATGAATCCACCTCCAACCCCACCTCCCTGGCCTCTTATAGGTCCTTGGGGGGTTTCTTTTATTATGAACATTGTTTAGTATAATATGTCAGCAAGAACATCCAATGCTTTACATTTATTTGTAGCATGAGTCATAGATGTGCATAACTCACAATATATTTATTGGGTGCAGTAGTGTACTTCTGCATGTGCCCATGTGTTCGACAAAGCTCACAATACTCAGTTCACTGAGATGTTTGAGTTCCTAAGAAGGTATGGTATAACCCTGGTGTATGGAATGGTGGATTCACAGATACCTGTGCAAATCCTCCTATTGGTCCTAGAAAGGGTCCCATCAAATTGTGAGAAGGTCCCATTCCCCTCATGCACGTACATTCATTTTCCAAATGCCCTTCTGTGTAGCATCTTGTGCACCAAACATGAGGTCGTTCTAGTCTTGGAATGGTTAATTCTTGAATCTTCTCTATTAGCACTGATATTTTTCCCTGGAGTTGCAAAAAATTTGCATCTACTAGAGGCTTGGTCACCCTCAGACTCCCTAGATAACCTACCATGGCTTCGATCTTCATCGACTATTCCAAGGCGTCTGTTAATGTGGATATCCATTGTTGTGTTAAAGGAATTCTCATCAGAGGTAGTAATACTTGGATGTACCATTCCCTCTAGTGATCTTCATGAATTGGATGCGCTAACCTCCTAATAGCATATTTAAATTTCTGACTGTACTCCCAAGCAGACTCTCCTTCTCTTTGTTGAATCTCACACAACTCAGAGAGAGCTTGTTTCTTTGAATGGGGTAGTTTGAATTCAACGATGAACTTCAAACAAACTTTGGCAAGGGTGAACACTTGTCCTTGCACCCCTGGTTCAATAGCCTTCATGTACCATTTGGGGGCACAACCCCTCAAGGTAGTATGAAACTATACTAACTTGTTTTCATCAAGATTCCCTCTGGATATCCAAATGGCTTCACATAGGAACCCATTTTTCTCTACATCCTCGTCCCCTTTACCCCAAAATTCTGGGTATCGGGCGATCGATCCTCCCATATTTCCAACCATTCTGGGTCTCACTATTCCTATTATAATGAAACCTAAAGGTCTTGGTTGCGATATTCCTGGGGATCCCAATATCCTCCCAGCATTTACACTTACATACCGTGGCTGACTAATTGGATGTGATGGAACATAAATAGCATAAGTAGGCGGTGTAGAATTTACAGTGAATATAGAGGACACCTAGGGGACAGGTTATTTAGGGCTGGTTCCACTAACTTTTGGGCAGGTTTCTTTGATTTGGGGGGTCTCATTCTCTTCTTCTGGAGCAACCTTCTCGACCTAATTCTCGATGCTTCCTGATATCGGGGCTAAATATTCTTGGTCTCCTGCAAGGTCCAAACCTACTTCACCTTCCCTTTCTTCTCCACACTCTTATTCTCATCCACCCACCTGAGGAATCCTTCCTCCCTACGCTTCTCTCTACTGTAATATTAGACTAGCCAATATTTCTTGTCTTCTTATCTTGCTCACTCTTCCTTCTTTATTTCATCTACTCCTGTTTATCCGATATCTTTCCACAACACCTCAGACTTCTTTGATGCTTTCTTTACCTTTCCCTGTGACCACTTCTCAACTATGGAGACTCTCCTTAAGGCTCACTCATTTCTTGTGTTTGTTTCCTGATATTCCCCCATCTATCAAATAACCCTTTCCCCTTATTAGTTCATTGTCCTACCCCAAAATCACCCTACCCCAAGCGTAGGTGTTTAGTCTTCCAACTCAATTGAGGGAATAGTTATCATCCCCTCCTCCATCAATAATACTTTGATCCATAAGGGAATTTCCCTCAACAATCTCCCTCATGCACCTTTCTTGAAAATTTCTTCTGCCCATGAAAAATATTGGTGATTCTCAACTACGAATTCAATGATATATCCTTCCAAATTCATGTTAACCCTGAAATCGACCCTTTCATAATCTGGTGATCCAATCGATGAAGTTCTTTGATCTTCTTTGTATCCCAAGTACATGTCTTATTGACTCGTTCTTGGAATTATAGATCCTCCTATAGCTGATCTATCCAATGGAATATTTCTTCCAGGAATTTTACCCAGAATATCTCATACTGGTGACTTGATCTTTCTAAATAAAAGATAGGCTCTCTTCTAGCATTCACGCATTTACCTCGCAACTCTACTTCCTTCCATATAAAGGAGTCCAAATTTCATCC
The DNA here is from genome assembly GCA_000966675.3 of Picea glauca. Lineage (NCBI taxonomy): Eukaryota > Viridiplantae > Streptophyta > Pinopsida > Pinales > Pinaceae > Picea > Picea glauca. Next base: position 5,012 of record JZKD02S1978341.1, on the reverse strand, counting down.
CCACGATTGTTGAATCTCATATCTATAGATTTGTGGAAGAATTCTCCTCACATGTTCCATTTTAAAAAATAGGTCTTGAAAATAGAACCATTTTGTTGGCGCAAAAGTGATCAGACCAAGGTCCTTCTAAAGTTACCAACAAAAGGCACCAAAGTAGTCTAGAGAGATGGAATTTCATCTTCCCGGGAGGGAAGAAGTCTCACCTGAAGTGCAACTAAGATGAGAAAGAGAGGGAAGGGTAAGGAGAATACTTAGATAAATCTTTGACGTATCAAGATTCATGTTAGTCTTGTGCAAGATAGACTAATCATGTAGAAGTTATGAAGATCTCCTAACTGAGAATAAAGAAACATAGTTGTGTCTCCATTCACAAGGAAGAAATTAAGCATATCAAACATAAAAGATAATATAGAGTAACATTCAATACATTTAGAAGGCTAAATACACAGGATATATTCAAAATTTGGGCCTCCAATTATATTAACATATCAGGTTCTTCTCACATCTTGAGTCACATATACAGGTAATCATAGGATACTCCCCAACTGTAATGATATAAGGTTATCTCAGTCCCTTTCTCTTTCCAACTCTACATTAATACAAAAATCTATTACATTGACAGTCTGGTTCTTCAAAATAAAAAATATATACATGTATAGTATCCATCTTCAAGAAGTGAATAAGGCTTGATGGCTAGAGAAGAGGCCTTTAGAGTTCAAGAAATAGCTTCAAAATATTCAAAACTCAGGTAGGAGTGTAATATGAGTGTACGAATTCACTACCCAGAGCTCTTCTATGGCTTGTCGGGAACAAACTAAAGGATTTTGATGATCAGGTTGAGGGCTTCATGGATTTCGAACAAAGACTTGATTGGGCTTTTGGGATGATCGGGCATGAGGGTAAGAGACAATTTGTAGAGGGGGCCAACTCAATCATGGTAATAACCTCCCTTGGACAATAGCACGACAAAATATGAGACTTAGGCAACATGATATTTTAACATAAGTTCACGATGCAGGAGGCACCACAAACTCTCCATATGTTTAGAAGAATAACCAAACAGAGGAGGACACAACTCTATGAAGTGTGAACATCTTCCTAAGGTCATGTTAAATCCCAAGTCTTGACGAACAAACAGAAGGATGTGATTTTTCCAAGGGTGACTCATTGTGCTACCAATAAAAAGAAAAAACTTTTCCCTTCCTCTTTTTGGGGTATATTTGATTTTTTTTTGTCTTTTTCAATAATTTTGGAAAGATTGAAAAAGAATAAAAGAATGCTAAGTTACAAAGGAGTATCGAGTGTCACGAACATACTAGTTCCAAGCACATGGAACACATGGATGCTCAGGGCAAAGGGACATATGCAGGAAAAGGACACTCAGGAAAAATCCGCCATGGGCCAAAGGTGTCAAGACGCAGAGGCAAAGTGCTATAGGGATTGCGTATAAGACATGCTTCAAATGGTTTAGTTGAGAGCAACATGGAGTTGGCATTAGGCCAAAAATGTAGGTATGCAAACGCGATTAATAAGACACACAATGGTAACTTCCTTCGATGTAATTTTAATGAGCCGAGAGAAGGTAAGCTTGTGGGTTTTTCATATTTAGAGAGTCTGAAAAATCGTAAAAGGAGACTCCATTGGGGTACATTTTTCGAAGATAGTCTATTCGGCTTGAAAAAGGGGTAAACTAGCACCGACTAGACGTCTATTCAAAACCATTTTAACGAGTGTGATAAAGAGAAGATCACTCGGCCATTTTTTCATTTTTAAAGAGTCTGGAAAAAGCTTAACTATGGACTCCGTCAGGAATGTTCTTCTGGACCAATTTAACGAGTGTGAAAGAATAAGGTCACTCGACGATCTTTTCAATTTTAGGGAGTTTGAAAAGAGCTTAACTATGGACTCTGTGGGGGTTTCTTTTTCATAAATTTAGTCCCTCAGGCCCAAAAAAGGGTTAAAACCATACCTGAGAATACTCTTCTAGGGAACCGAAGCTCCTAGAGTATACATTTGTTCATACAGTTGACCATATGGAATGAAAAAAGGTGTAAACTACCACCGGATAGATGTGACTTCAAATTTTAGTTTAGCGAGTGTGAAGGTCAACAAGATCACTTGACAATCTTTTCATTTTTAGAGGGTCTGAAAAGGTCTTAAAAGAAGACCCGTTATGTTCTGGGAGTCCCGAGGGTGAGGTAAAAAGTGATAATGCATCATGCAAATGAGGCTCAAACTTGTAATCAGGATAAACTAATAAGTACTTCTAAGCCTATAGTCATCAGTGACGACATGGACACCAAAATGCAACCAGGATCTACCTAGGGCATCCATGTTAAGGTAAGCTCTACCACTAAAGTATGACACTTCTAAAGAAGCAATGATGATTCTGTGTCACAAATCAGTGGGATCAATCCTATTACGTAGTGATAAAGACAACAAGATGCATAAAGTGGAGTTGGAATCCTAACTTAAATGCAACAAGTTGGAAAAAATGACTTTTTACCAAAGGACCTTTAAAAAGATCCAAATCTCCAAAAAGTTTCCCAATGTCCAAAGTAACACTTATGGTAACAATCCATGGAAAAATACTGAACCATACTAAGTGATTTTCAATTTAGAAAAAATGACAAAAAGGGTCCAAAAATTGACAAAAAGTGGCCAAAAAGGTTTATAAATAGAAGCTCGCAGCTCATTATCACTATTGCAAATTGAGAAATTAACTAAAAAGCCAAAAAATCCCTTTGTGAAAATAATTGGTTCTGGGAGCTTCAGTGGATGAAACGAATTTCCGCTTGGACCAAGTAAGTACATACTAACTCCCCTTGCATTTCAATACTTCATTTAAGAATTTCTTTTTGTTTTTTAAGGGGGACGTCGACCTTTAAAAAGGTCGTCCCTACGTATACGTGTGTAGAGGAAATACTGCACACGCGAATGTGTGCATTATAGCCCAGGTATATCTTCTAAGATAAGAAAAAATAAAAAAACGCAAAGGCTAATCCCCCCTAGACTTGTCAATTGTAGGATGTATGTCCAATGGAGGGAGAGAGAGCATGAGGACTTTGATGTTGCGGTCTCAGATGACCCTGATGCTGTAGCCGCACTAGCTCAATGTGGCTTATTTAATTTCTTCTAGAGTGCATTTATGCGGGCACAACCTAGGTTGATGAATGCCTTGATTGATTACTGGCACTTGGATGCAGAGGCATTCATTCTTGAGGGACAATCATTGACTCTAACGACTGAAGATATATACTTTTTGACTGGCCTCTCAAGGAGAGGGGAACCATTCAACCTTCGTACTTTTCCTTCTAGGCCTCACAACATAGCGGAGTTGATTAACCTCCATTGCGAGGCAGGTACTAACATGGTGGGCACTCAGGTGCCAGTTCACAAGATCAGTGAACTATCATTGAAAGAGATAGTTCTATTCATTGGGTGGATTACTGGATCCACAACTTTACACTAGGCTTCCCAAGCGCACATGAATTGTGCGGTTCAATGCTTAAATGCACAACTTTTTGACTAGAGTATTATGTTACTAGACTGCATGAAAAGGCAGTTGACAGAGTGTCGGATGTGGAGGCACAAAAACTTTGGGTTTGGTACTATCCTTTGTGATTTCGTATTTGAGAGGGTGCCTAGTCTGAGTATGAGGGCAGGCAGCCTCTTCTCCAGCAGTAAATAGATGGGCAACGTTGTTGCCGTGATAGGTGGGAGGGGGTACTATCGATGCCTTCAATGACAAGTTTTTCAGCTGGTGGTCACGACAGATTCTGGTGATAGAGGACTATCCTTATGCCAGAATTGACTTTTCCAGGGACCCTGACATGGGTGTACCTCCCGGAGTGGTACGAGGAGAGTTAGGTATGCTTTGTTTTTTTCTTTATTTTTCATATTTATTTAATTTTTTATGTTTTATATATATATCATTTTTTGTATATACCAGAGTATTTGACAATTAAGTATGTGTTATGTTCAGAAGTGGGGCCAGTGTGTCCAACGGACTTCGTGAGGAACAAGCGACGTCCTCGACCAGAGGCAGGACCAGCTGCAGCTGGTACCATTAGCAACAAGGGGAACTCCAACCAGAGAGGCTGAGAGAGTATTGAGATGGGTAGAGAGGAACTTTACCTCTCTCACTCGTATAGTCCCCATGGTAGAGATCGAGGATCTGCCGCCATCTATGCAGCCTCATGTAGTGGGGGCACCACGGATGTGGGTCTGACTTTTTTGGCATTTGTAAAATGTCATTGATCATTATAACAGGGCCAATAGGCCCCGTCCTTGGTTAGATTGGACTGATTATGTGCTGAGGGCACTATTTGTATATTTTTGAGGGCATAAGCCCCGCGACTCTTTACTGGACGTATTTTTGAGGCTCTTGCATCCACCCATGTACTCTGATATTTTTGATATTATATATGGATTTTTATGTCTTTTTATGTCTTATGTATTACATCTACTTTACAAATGTATTTACATGTGCATGTGTGTGTCTTTAGTATATGTGTGCAATATGCCAATCTAATATTTGATTAGCTAGAGTATCTGTAACTTGATTTAATCTCCTAGGAACATGAAAATATGTAATATAATCAAATATTCGTTCTAAGAGACGTACCCTAAGGAATCGTCGATGTAGAGTAGGATCATGAACATGGTAGACTCCATTTAACCGAGACACAACCAACTGAGCATCTAAATAGACCCGAAGGTAAGAGATACCAAGTGACAAAGTGTCACAAAGTAACTCAATAACTGTGTTGTATTTGGCGACATTGTTTGTGGTGTTGCCTAAACATATACCTCCTGAAGATAGAAACTGGCCCTAAGGTGTGAAAATCAACCAAGCTGTAGAGGCAAGCCTTCGAGTGTGTCGGCTAGCGTCGTCCACAAATCCAACAAACACCTCTAATTCACTTGACATCTACCACAGTGAAAAAGATGACATAAAAAATGACACATCCATAAAACCAAAAAACTAAAAAGGAATAGTACAAATACTA
>JZKD02S1978330.1:0-16471 GCA_000966675.3 Picea glauca | reverse complement strand
TTTTTTTCCATACCCAACATTGATATCCTTGGAGGGCGTGTTCATTTGTCTTTGCAAAACCTAGCTGGTGGAAAATTTTGGGAGAACAAGCCTAGATTGGGATTCCATGGGGATAAAAGCCTATAGGTTGGATGCTAGGGGCCCACATTCCAGATGAGAGAGATATGACTTGGATGACCTATCCCACCCATTGATTTCCAAACAATTTTCCTAGGAGGGAAAAAACGTCCCACTTTTGAGCATGGCGTCACAATATTGGGGGCTAGGGCTTGGTGGTGAGGTGCCACTCATTTTCACTTGGACATTTTGAGGAGAAGAGGGTATTCACCATGATGATATCACCTAGATGCTTGACACATGGTCTTGGGAGGCCTTTCCATTCTTCTCCAACACCAATGACCTCCTCAAAGTGGCAAAACGTCCCCTAAAGGGGTGACGTCATCCTAGATTAGGGTTTAATTTGTGCAAAAGATGGAATTTTAAGTGAATTGTTTAATATTATTGTGTTAAGGGGGAAAGATTAGGGTTGTTGACCCCTAATCTTGTGTTTTACTTCTTATTTTGTGGACAAGCTATGCTAGCTAATTTTTGTATAAATAGAGATCATAAGATCTCATTTTAAACAAAACTCTCCTCTTGTGAGAGGCTTTGGTCTGAAATTTTCGGCCTCTTTAGCTCTTTTATCTCTTGTGCACTTGTGTATGGCTATGGTTGTGAATGGTTAATGGAAGAAGTGATGCACTAGCCCTGGAAGGTTATTTTCTAGTTCTTGTGGTGGATTGTCTTAGCATCTCTCTTGATCTTGGTATGGTTTTTACTCTCTTGGTATCATTTTATTCAAGTCAAGTATTGTTTATGATAGGAGCTGGGTGGGAAGTATAAGGGAATACACCCCCACCATAGTCTTCACCATTTTATTGCTTCATCTCATTGATTAAGGGTTTGCTAAGAGAAGTATAAGGGAATACAACCTCTTAGCTTAAACCCTAGCTTAGAGAAACTTGCCTTGCGGAGTAAAAGGGCTTACACCCCCAAGGATGTAGCTTCTCTAAGCTCCTTGTGACTCCATTAACCCAATAAGTAAAGGCACTAGCCATTAATTTGTTGCATTGGAGAAATAAAATATTGCATTGGGAAACGTGAATTTCAATGATTTTTACTTCTTGCAAAGGGGATTGTTTTCCTTATGCTTTGGGCACCTCACAACCACTAGGGCATCCTCATATAAGGGCTACTTATTGCTGATATTACAAATTTTCATCTTCATCCATTAAGGCTGTAGAAACCCTAACATACTTGCTTTTATAACTCTCTTATCAACCATTGGTTTTTGCTCAAAGTTTGCACATTTACTCTCCTTGTCCTAGCGCACGTTTTGGCAAAGTTTGAGGAGATTCTAGTGGATGATTTTATTGATGTAATAAATTGAATGTTACAAACATAAGGATGATATAATTTTCTGCATATAAGTGTTTACAACAACCTTATCTTTTATGCTAAGAGTACTGGTTTTTCACCTTGAGTTTAGTTAGTCAATTGCTAGTTTTTCTCTTGCATTTTCTACTTGATATTTAACATTTATTGATAAACTAATAGTATCTTTTTATTGCTGATATATACTGTCATATATTACTGCAAATTAGGGACAACAAGCTTAACTTTCTGATCCAACTAACATATACTTTTGCAAGGTGTGCTTTCTTATGTCTTGGGCAAGTACAATCATTCCAAAAAAGCACTATACCTATGGGGCAGCCATTACTTAACTTGCAAGGCATCTCTTCCTACCTTCCTTTCCATTTAGACTTTACCTATAGGGGCTTCATTACCACTTCCCTTCATCTCCATCTCAACCCCCCTAGGGTCACCGAGATCGCCTCCCTAGAGTGACCTAGTCACCCTTGAAGTGCGAGACCTACATCGAGGTGACATTGGGTGTAAGATTCCCAAGCTGTAGCACTTGTTCTGTGGTTGGGTCGGGCTTTGCCCAACCTACAACTTGCGCTATAAAATTTTGGTGTTGTTTTCGGGGAGGATTTTGAATCCTCTTCGTACCCTAACGACACTTTGGTAAGCTATCCCAAAGCCTTTCTCTAAGCTTACCTGACGGCTCCACCCAAGGGACGTTCCCTTTGCACCCCCCTTGATGATCTCGTCTTGAAGCTCATCTGGCGATTCCACCTTCCCAAAACCCACTTTTCCCTTATCCTTCTCCATCCCTTTGATGAGCCCACTTCAGATTCATATGACCACTCCGCTGATGAACCATGGGGAAATCAAACTATCACTTGCTTAAAGCATGGAGTGATATCCCAAAATTTTATGGTAATCCATGCTCATCCGTTAGACATGTTGTCAAATTTGTTGACTTTCTTGAGTGGTATGGATTGGAAGAGGAAGATGAACTGACATAATCATTCTTGATATCACTGAATGAGAAACAAATAAAATCTATTAAGCACATTAACCCAAAGGGTTCGACCATCCTTGTCCACACTTTTCTCAATCATTTCGAACCACAATCCCAACAAGTGAAAGACACCATTCAAGACCTTGAGGATGTTTTCTGGGAGAGATCCTATCCATTGGAACAAATTGATGAGTTGAGGGCATTGTCATTTCAAGAAGATATCCATCAAGAAGAAGAAAATTGTGACGAACCACAAACTCTTGACGAATTTCCACAACCCCAAGAAAAATACTCTATGGACGAGGACTTTTCCTTTTATCCTTTCACCATTTGTTGAGGATTAAGCCCCTCATGATGAAAAGACCTCGGAGCAATAGGATTATGAAGGAACTTGCTAAGAAGAAAATAAGGTTCCTTGAAAAGAGACAACATGTCGACACCTCAAATAAAGGATAACAAGTAATCGATGAACTACTCTTCACAAATGAAGAAAACTACCAAAAGGATCTCAATGAATTTTCTCTTGCAGAAGATATGAATGAGACATTGTCCTCTACTATCCCTTTCAAAGAAGATGAAGTTATCCAATCTTGTGAAAAGGAAATCAACTTCTATAATGCAGATCAAATCATGGAGCAACCTCCAAATACAGTTGACAATCAGCTTGATGATTTCATACAGATTGGGAGATGCATATGGGATTTGGGTTGTTTCATTTTTTACAGAGATCCTATCTACGACATTGAAGGCACATATTGGATAATGGATACAAAAAGAATTTCTTCAAAGGATTTATTTTTGTAGCCAGATGGTCCATATATGTGTCAAACCGATGATATGGTCACATATTTGTTCCACCCATTTGAGGATGACCCGACGCATAGTTTTCAGGATGATTTTCAATGACCATACTCATATTTTGATAGACACTAGTTCGTGTCCAACCCAAAGCAATTCTAGGTCCATACTACCAAACATAAGTACTTTCATGTTGATACTTTGGATAGGGATTTTCAGACAAAGAAGAGAATTTCCTGAGTTCGATGGAGGAGTTTTTCTCTAAGGCTGTGCCTTACCCTGTTTCCTCTTGTTTGGGAAATAATAGGGTTTTCTTTGGATCTCTTGTCCTTTCTTAGCCTTCGTGGAGAAGTGATATTCTAAGTGAGGATGACGATGAGCCATCATCTAGTCCACTTCAGAGATGGATAGATCGAGCTTGTGGCTATGCTTGCAGGTGGGAGTTCCAGGATGATCGAGATTGTGCTTTCTCTTTTCAACAGGATTTCCTCCCTCCCACCCATCTCCATGAGTTTTATTTCATGATTGATTATATGTCTATTTATCCTCATGATTTCTATGTTCTAGACTTATATTTGTTGTTTCACATGATTAAGCATAGGATGAGATGATCAAATGGTTGGACTGGTTGTATGACTTCACCTAAAATCATCCAACACATGATCTTCAGGGCCCCAAGGCCCCAGGTAAGTAGGTAAGTCATCTTGTTTTCCCTGCATTTTCATCTTGATTTCTCACGTTAGTTTAGATGCATCTCATTTTTATTTTCCTATACTTGCATATTGATTTCATGCTTAGTTTATAATTTTTTGAAAAGAAGTCAAAATTTTATTTTCTAGTTTAGTGGGTTTTAATTATAATCATATGAGAACAAGGATGAGTAGGCCATCCTACACTTGACAGTTTGATGTTTACTTGCAGGCACAGGTCTATGAGGAGATGTTTCAGTTCTCATGCATTCTATGATGAGCATATGTCCCCAAGTAGGATCCAGATGTTATCCCCATTTTTGTGGATAACTAAGGAGATGATGTCTCGAGGCCCTGAGGTTGCAGATATGGAGTACCAAGAGACTACATGACCAATCGTACCCTTTGCACGGATGGAAAACCCACTCACCACCACAGATGGTCACAGGTTTACAAATGGCATCCACCACACCAGTTGGCTTCCATAAGGCAGTGGGCCTTGCTCCATGAGGTACAAGTTAGTATTATGGTGAGCATCATTTCAATATTTAAGCCATTTGATTATGTTGTATCTTAGATTTCTCTAGATTTCATGATATGTTCTTGGAGATTATGCCTTTTGCCTTTCTTCACCTTGGTGGTTGACATTATGCCCTAGTAAGTGGTCTTCTTTGGGAATGTGTTTTCTTCTGGGAAATCCCTTAATGAGCCATTGTACCATTCCCGACCATACTTACCATTTTCCATCATTATTCCCCTCTGTTTCCTTATCTTTTGGGATTTTAGGGTGTATTGACCCAAGAAGGGGTTGTCCCTCATTCTATGGGAAGAAGGGGATAAAGGCTCAGAGGGGTTGGTGTTGGGTAAAAGATAAAATCCATATATGAACCTTTCATATGCTTCCCCCAAGGATCACCCAAGAAATAAATAAAACACTTATCTTTGAATAAAAGGGGACCCATAATATAATAAATAAATGATTGAAAGGTAGATTGAAGGATAGGAGGTTTCATCATGAGCTGACTTATCATGTCCATGAATATCTAGTGGTATGACATTGTCATCACCTGGTCACCAAACTAGGGCAGTGACTCTCAGTTGCATGGCTGAGAGAAAGGAGGTATCATCACGATCCAACCTTCTCATCTCCATTAGGTGTTTGTGGGTGACATTGCCATCACCTGGTCACCATGCCAGGGCAATGACCTTCAATCTATCCTTATGCTATTATGAAAGAAAATATAAAGAAAAAAAGATAAAAGTAAAATGTTGGGCTTGGAAAAGTGCATTGCGGATGAAGCTACCACACACCCTCTACAAAGGCACCCATGAATGAGACATTACGAACCCTAGTATGTCATGAGCCCTATTCCCATTGATTCTTGACCCCATCCACCTCATACACCTAACATGKCTTAGAGAGGGACCTCTTGGAGGATCTCCTTGACCTAGGGCAAGATCTACCCAATAAGACACCTMGTCAATTCTCCCATACTTAAGATTGACAAGTTGCATAGTGTCTTTGAGMTGTTAATTGTTTGATATAGTAATATTTTATGCACATGCTTAGATGGATTATTTATTTATTGGATCCACTTATCATGATGTTATGACTTGAGATCCTTGGATGGCGTGTTCATTTGTCTTTGCAGGACCTARCTGGTGGACAGTTTTGGGAGAACAATCCTAGCTTGGGATTCCATGGGGCTACAAGCCCACAGGTTGGATGCCAGGGCCTCACATGCTAGATGAGAGAGAGATGAMTTGGATGACCTAGCCCACCCATTKCTTGCCAAACGATTTTCCCAAGAGGGGAAAAACATCCCACTTTTGAGCATGACGTCATGATATTGGGGGCTAGGGATTGGTGGTGAGGTGCCACTCATTTTCACTTGGATGTTTTGAGGAGAAGAGGGTCTTCATCATGATGCGATCACATAGATGCTTGACACATGGCTTTAGGAGGCCTTTCCATTATTGTCCAATACCAACGACCTCCTCAAAGTGGAAAAACGTCTCCTAAATGGGCGACGTCATCCTAGATTAGGGTTTAATTTTTGCAAAAGATGAAGTTTTAAGTGAATTGTTTAATATTATTGTGTTAAGGGGGCAAGATTAGGGTTGTTGACCCCTAATCTTGTGTTTTACTCCTTATTTTGTGGACAAGCTATGTTAGCTAATTTTTTTATAAATAGAGATCATACGATCTCATTTTAAACACAACTCTCCTCTTGTGAGAGGCTTTGGTTTGAAATTTTCGGCCTCTTTAGCTATTTTATATCTTGTGCACTTGTGTATGGCTATGGTTGTGAATGGTTAATGGAAGAAGTGATGCAATAGCCTTGGAAGGTTATTTTCTAGCTCTTGTGGTGGATTGTCTTAGCATCTCTCTTGATCTTGGTATGGCTTTTACTCTCTTGGTATCATTTTATTCAAGTCAAGTATTGTTTATGATAGGATATGGGTGGGAAGTATAAGGGAATACACCCCCACTATAGTCTTCACCATTTTATTGCTTCATCTCATTGATTAAGGGTTTGCTAACAGAAGTATAAGGGCATACAACCTCTGAGCTTAAACCCTAGCTTAGAGAAACTTGCCTTGCGGAGTAAAAGGGCTTACACCCCCAAGGATGTAGCTTCTCTAAGCTCCTTGTGGCTCCATTAACCCAATAAGTAAAGGCACTAGTCATTAATTTGTTGCATTGGATAAATAAAATATTGCATTGGGAAACATGAATTTCAATGATTTTTACTTCTTGCGAAGTGGATTGTTTTCCTTGTGCTTTGGGCACCTCACAACCACTAGGGCGTCCTCATACAAGGGATACTTATTTTTAATATTAAAAATTTTCATCTTCATCCATTAAGGCTGTAGAAACCCTAACATACTTGCTTTTATAACTCTCTTATCAACCATTGGTTTTTGCTCAAAGTTTGCACATTTACTCTCCTTGTCCCAGCGCACGTTTTGACAAATTTTGAGGGGATTCTAGTGGATGATTTTATTGCTGTAATACATTGAATGTTACAAACATAAGGCTGATATAATTTTCTGCAGATAAGTGTTTACAACAACCTTATCTTTTATGCTAAGAGTACTGGTTTTTCACCTTTTGTTTAGTTAGTCAATTGCTAGTTTTTCTCTTGCATTTTCTACTTGATATTTAGAATTTATTGAGTAGCTTATAGTATATTTTTATTTCTTATATATACTATCATCCATTGTTGCAAGTTATGGACAAAAAACTTAACTTGTTGATCCAACTAACATATACTTTTGCAAGGTGTGTTTTCTTGTGTCTTGGGCATATACAATCATCCGAAAAAACATTATACCTGTGGGGCAACCATTAATTAACTTGCAAGGCATCTCTTCCTACCTTCCTTTCCATTTAGACTTTGCCTCTAGGGGCTTCATTATCACTTCCCTTCATCCCCATCTCAATCCCCCTAGGGTCACTAGGATTGCCTCCCTAGAGTGACCTAGTCTCCATTGAAGTGCGAGACCTACATCGAGGTGACATTGGGTGTAGGATTCCTTACTTGTAGCACTTGTTCCATGGTTGGGTTGGGCTTTGCCCAACCTACAACTTGCACTACAACAGGGACAATTTTGAGTAATTATATAAACGATGTGGAATAGCACAACAAAATACAACTCCATAAACATAGTTACCAACTTGACGAGAACTCTCCAGAGTTCTTGTTTTTTGGAAGTCATGTTTAGTGACTATTTTTACCCTCATTCAAAAAGTGGTGCTACCAGTAACACCATTTTTTTTCAGGGTTAAAATTACAACTTTTTGTGACCATGGCCTTAAAAACCTCATAATGTTGTTGACCAAAGCTTTAAAATCAATCTCCAAACGAAAAAATTGCACTACTAACAACACCTTTTTTTTGTAAAATTTTCGGGGTTAACATTACAACTTGTTTGACACCATGGCCTTAAAAACCCGTGCCATTGCAACCAAAATATTAAAATCAACCCTCGAATCGAAAAGTGGTGATAGAAATGACACCCCCCCCCTTTGAGGATAAAATTGCAACTTTTTTGAGATTGTGACCTTGGAAACTGGTACTGTTGCAACAAAAAATGTAAAAGCAACTATTGAATTGAAAAGAGGCGTTGCAAGTAACAACCACTTTCTTTTTTCAACCTAAAATTACAACTTGGTGAAACCATGCCTTAAAATACTGGTGCTATTGCGAAAAATACCGTAAAGAAAAAAAAAAAAACACTGAAAATAATGGGAAAAAAAGACACTTTTAAAATAAGAAGTTAACAAAAAAACACAAATTATTTTTTTTTTAAATGACATAAAAATTAAGAAAAAAAATCTCACCTTCCTTTAAAAAAAAGAAAAAGAAATAAAAATAACACATCTTAAACAAATTAGAATTGAAAAAAATAAGTTAGACGAAAGTTAAAAACAAGATAAAAATCAAATTAGAAAAAAAAAATTAAAAGTTAAAACATGTCAATTTTCACATGCAAACTCTATGTGACTAATTTTCAGATCTGAAAATTGCTTCCTAGTGAGCTAACAATAAACCCTAGTTGTTATCACTGAACACTTTTACATTGAAAATTATTGAATGAAAAATATATGCAGTGGAAACAACAAGATCAAAGATGAATCATCAACACATATGAGACAATTTTTGTTGTTGTTATGTAACCTTGTCAATTTTAGAAATTCTAAGGGAAAAACGAGCCCTCCCAACCAATACAAATTCACCAAAATCCGAGGACAACCTTGTCCTTCCAAAACCACAAAATCAGAAAACCAAACCTCAACAAATCCCCAGAAATTACCTCTTCCCACAAATCTGCTGCAAACCACCTGCACGGTCTACTGACATCACATGTACTGCTGCTGACGTCATCCTATATAGAGTCTTTCCCAAAAACCCTGTACGGATGTATACGATTCACCCTTCTACAACCTGCATACATACGGGACTGTGCCCACTCCAACCCGCGTACATACACGATTCACCTTCTTGCAACCCGCGTACATATGCGATTCACCATCTTGTAACCCTCGTACATACGTGGCTATTCCCACTGCAACCTGCGTACAGACGCGACTGTTCCCACCACAACCTGCATACATGTGCGACTGTTCTCATTGCAACCCACATAAATGTATGAAAATCTGTTCGGACACTTCCATACAATTTGCTCAGTTTCTTCCTTCCTAGGCCAGATTTTCCAGATTTGCTAGAGTTACAAACATTCCTTTACTGAGATCACCAAGATTCTCAGCACAAGTGTAAACTCATTTATGTCAATTCCATCATGTTTGCACACACTCTACATAATATGAAATGTCACAATGACCTTTATCCTTTGAATACAAGTCTTAGGGGTCAACATAGAAGCCCCTCCACAAGTCAACATCAAATTAAACCTTCTTATGGTGTGAAGTCCCAACACAAACCCACAAATCCCACCACAAAAATCATGAAGCCCAAACTTCATTCCAATGGTTGTTTTCTCCAAACAAAGAGTGTAATGTGGTGCCCATGATGATTCCCACATGCCCAACACCTAGGGCATGCGAGAATACTTGCTTGAAGCTACACAAATCAACACTCCCTCTTAGCAAGGGAGGTATTCTCACCACACTCCAAAATCACCTGGAAATAACTTTGTCTCCCACTGTGGGAGTATCTCTGTCTCCCACATTGGATCTGCTACCACAACTTCTCTCCAATCCGCCTAATTGGCTACCCCCATGTCACTGAAGCAAATCTTTCTCTCCAATCTTCCTAACTGGATGCACCCTTGGTCACCGAAGCAAATATTATTGTCTGGAATGATCCCTCCCTGGAAGACACCCTGTTCCTAGAAGCCTTCCTCTCGTGAGCCTCATGTCTGGTCATATCAACCCATGATACCCTTTTGACAGTCTTGGAAGATTCCTCTCTCCCACTTGGACCTAAAGGTTGGCTCCCACTGAGCGATTGAATCTCCCTCCGAGCCTCCTGACTCCCTCTAAAGTTAGAATCCCTTTGAATCCACACAACCTTCGGTGCTACTTGCTTTATGTCCACTATCCTTTGCATAGTTTTGGGAGGTTTCTCCTCACCATTGGATCCTGAGAGATGTCTCCCTTTGAACTTTGGCTCCCTTTGGGCCTGTACCATTGGTGGAGCTACCTGCTCCCTCTATACCTGTGTTGTTGGTGGGGCCACTTGCCTCACTACTGGTGGAGCTACCTGATCCTCCTCATTTGTCTCTTTGGTCCTGTTGGTCACAACACAAATAGGTTGGTCCCTCAGCCTATATACTTTTCACTCTCTAACTCTAGGACCACTGTTGTGCCTAGGCTAGATCCTCTAGGCACCCAATAACACCTTTCCATCACAAAACAACACTGCATAGCCCTACTCTTCAAATGCCGAGGCCGAGAACACACTCCTGGCACCCATATCACATTTTCCACTCACAACACATCCCCTGACTCCATCCAGAATACCACTGCTCCAAATCCATGTACTACATGCTTTGTTTTCATACCAAGCTCCTCGTACATGCCTTAGTCAGATATTGAGAATCTCATGAATAAATCCTGTTCCCCTGTCATGTGCTGATGGTTCCCACTGTATAAGAACCATGCAGTCATCCAATGAAGTTCTGCCCAAGTCCATCATTCACGTCACCAAAAACTCTTTGTGTCTACACACACTCTAATTGATCATGTGTCCTCTCTTTGATCAGTCCCGAGCTACGGATGGACACTCATTCTAGTACACTCTAGACCTTCACAACTCATCTTGGCAAGTGTCCTCATTCTCCTGGGTCAAATGCCTCATACACTATCGTACCTCGACAATGTGAAAATCTACGGTCCAATGAAGACTATCTCATCAACCTGACATACAATGAAGCCATCTCGTTCGTGCCAAAGCACCCAAGCTGCACCTATCACAACTCACCATGAAAAGCCACTGGAAGTCCATCCACAGGGTTGGTAACCTGCCACACAACATACTGATGTGATCCAGGCTCTCCACCAATCCACCAAATCTCCCAACCTGCCACATCACTGAGCTACAATAGTCCATAACTCCTCTTCTAGACAGTCTTCTCCATGTCTCAAACCAGAGACTATCTAACCTATTGCAACATGCAATCCTCAATGTAGATCCCTCTCAGAGATAACTCCTCAACAATGCTACAACTCCACCTCAGAGCTGTCACCTATGACTTGCCCGAAACAAGAACAAGAACAAGAAAAACACTCTTCTAGTGTCGTATCCCAAAATGTGTCTCAAGATGATCCCCTTTTCTTCATATCCCAAGCTCTGAAACTATGTCAATTTTCACATGCAACTCTATGTGACTAATTTTCAGATCTGAAAATTGCTTCCTAGTGAGCTAACAATAAATCCTAGCTGTTATCACTGAACAATTTTACATTGAAAATTATTGACTGAAAAATATATGCAACAGATCAAAACCAGAGATAAATCATCAACACATATGAGACACAATTTTTTTTTTTCTATAACCTTGTCAATTTCATAAATTCTAAGGGAAAACCATCCCTCCCAACCAATACGAATTCACTAGAATCCGAGGACAACCTTGTCCTTCCAAAACCACAAAATAAAAAAACCAAACCTCAACAAATCCCTGGAAATTGCGTCTACCCACAAATCTGTTGCAGACCACCTGTACGGCTTGTTGATGTCACCTGTATTGTTGCTGACAACAACTTGTACATATCTACTCCCACCCAAAAAACCTATACGGACATACGCGATTCACCCTTCTGCATCTCACGTACATATGCGACTATGCCCACTGCAACCCATGTACATACACGATTCACCTTCTTGCAACCCACTTACATACGCGATTCACCTTCCTGTAACCCACGTACATACACGACTGTTCCCACTGCAACTCACGTACATGCATGAAAACTTGTACGAACACTTCCATACGATTTTCTTGGTTTCTTCCTTCCTAGGCCATATTTTTTAGAGTTATAGACATTCCTTTGCCGAGATCACCAAACTCTTTGGCACAAATGCAGACTCATTTATGCCAACTCCATCATGTCTCTACACACTCTGCACAATTTGAAATGTCACAATGACCTATTTCCTTTAGATACAAGTCTTAGGGGTCAACATAGAAGCCCCTCCACAAGTCAATATCAAATTAGAGTTTCTTGTGGGTGTGAAGCCCCAACACAAACCCACAAAGCCCACCACTAAACCCATGAAACCCCAGTTTCATTCCAATGGAATTTTCCTCCAAACAAAGAGAGTAGTGTGGTGCCCACAACGATTCCCACTTTACCAACACCTAGGGCACATGAGAATACCTGAGAATACCTGCCTAAAGCTACCAAAATCAACAAAACAATACCAAAATAATTAAACATTACAAAGAAACATAAAAAGTTAGCCAAAAATAATTTAAAAACAAATTAAATTAAATTAAATTAAAAAAGAGCAAGCTCAAGAAAAAAAGTGAAATGCTGGGGAGTATGAATAAAATTTGAAGGGCAAGGTCATATTTCAATTTGAAGGGTTATTGTTGGTTTAACCCTTCTGTATTGATAAGCTAAAATAAATGACACTTTCATTTGTAAAGAAAAAAGAGGGAGATCCATTTCACCAAAACAAAATTAATGTATGCCTTCGTATTAATGGTTATCCTTTTATTGAAAATAATATTAAACTAAGCTATCCCTTTTTAAGACTCCACCAATAGATATGAAAAACTTGATCCCTATAATGCAAGCGATCATTAAAGGTTAAAACATAGTATCTTGAAATATATGCACAATACTTAAATTTGGAATATAATAGTGAAATAAGTTGAATGTATGCATAGTGGTTTGAACAAAGGAAAGCCTTTTTTTTGGTGTAGGGATCAAAACAAGAGAATTCCATTCTTCAATCCAAACAACTACTAGATAAATATCAGAACATTGTGGGTTATTCACCAGTGTAAGGTTAGGAGATGGACAGTTCAGTGTACAGACCTAGGTGATAGAAATAAGGGGTCATGTTGTGATAATCTTGAATACTCGATTAATAAACTTAGAGGGGGATAGTTTTTATCCCAAGTCAAGTTTAAAGGTGGGATTTCTAGGTTAATCTAGACTCGGTTAAAGGTGGGCTTACTGTAAATGGGTTAAGGTGGCACATGATTTCAACCCAAGGTATTCAAGTGAACACAACTTGTTTAAATGGGTTTTTTACTCCATTGTAAAGCTCCTTGAAGTAGTTTTCTTGGCTTGATTGGACCAAGTCATAAAGAAATATTTGATGTTGATTTTCCTAGTTAAGGATTTCTAGTGTAATCATCAGTGCTTTGTTTGTACTTGTTTTGTTTTTTGTTTGTTAATAAAATCCACCTTCGAGGAGTTGATGCTGAACCTCAAAACATTAAATCCAAAGTTTGCAAATGACATAGTGTTCAACAATTTCTTCTTTGCATTCCCTTCGACCTCCCTACCTTGATCTACAAAAATCTCATTGACTACTTTCACATCGCACTAAGACAAATGACACTTTCTTGAAGATAGACCCTTGGCTACATCTGGGAGTTTGAATTGATTCCTCACAAACTCACTCATCCATGGGAAATCTTGAATTATATGACCATTGAAATGACAATATCTATATTGGAAGGGTAAATTCTCATAATCAAATATTTGGACATTCTCGCATTCCCCTTCTTCGAAGATTATCTGCTCAGAAAAACCCTCATTTGTAGAAATCTACACCATGGTCTTTGGAATACCCTCACCCATTAGGGTTTCAACAAATGGGCATTAAAAGGAACCTAGTTTATTCCCTATTGCTCAAAGAACCCTGATGTTGCAATAGTGAAGAGGAAATCTTAACAACCTAACCCAAAAAAATATTTCATCCCTCAACACCAAATTGGAGTTGAATGAATCATACCATGAATTCAATACCAACACTCGGTTCATGTAGAACCAGGGCCCTTCCTACAACACTTCTTCCTTATTCTCTGAAATCCCAAACAAATAAGAGTAAAACCCTCATTGCAAGAGAGAAAACTAGATCTCCCCCTTTGCAATCTTCATCAAAGACAATCTAATCTAAAGCATTAGCTTGGATATGCACAACTTTTGACCGTTGAAATACCTTATTAAAGCTCTGCAAGCCAACACCTTTACACCATCCACAACCCAGTCCATCGAAAAAGAGCTCTTGAGGAGGGTGTACATCTCTTCTTCTTGCCAAGTAGATTCCCTCCAAACCCTAGTTTACCATCTCCTTCATCCTCCTCATTTTTCACCAATCACACACACACACACACACACACACACACACATATATAAAGTTCCTCTAGATTGGTTATATATTTTTTTTCCACGAAAGGAATCAAGTTTGGTTAGTTGAAGTCTATCAATGGCTGAAATGCAAATAGGTAGAAATTTTCTTGTGGAGAACTCCCCCTTCCTTGAAATTTTTAGATGGAAGGTGGATCCATTGCCAATTGCAAGAGCACATGGTAACGCAATGAGACTTCTTTAGATTCAAGCTTATGACATTTTTGTAAATACACCTTGAAACAATGACTTCAAATTGATTAAGATAACTCATTGCATTATGGATTAGCTTGGTTACACACACGCGTGCGGGTGTGCCCAAAGAGGTTATACATAATAATATTTTATCGCAAGAGGTAAGCTCAACTGATTGTCCCCATTGTTATTAAGCATTTGACTAGTTTTGTGTCAGTAGTTGCCTAGTTCGAATACCCTTCGGTAAGGCACATTGGTCTACACTAACAAGTTTACTAGGCATGCCATCCACAAATGTGGGAAAAATCCTTTAGGTTTCTCCACGAGGTTTTCCTAGGAAAAAAAAATGCTCGAAGAGATTTCATCCATTGTTGAAAAGTTGGGAGATGTTCACTAGTAGGCAAGCTTCAATTCCTGTAAAAGATTTATTGGAGCCATGGGGTCACCTTGAGGTAGTTGTTGAATGTGTATTCACACACAAAGAGATTATGTTAAATGGTCTTATGCCCCATGCACACTCAAGTGGAACAAATCCCACCTGATGTCCTTTAATTTAAAGGTATAATTGGTTCAAATGCAATGTTTCAAGGCATAGTTCATCACAAGGTCTCTAGTTCAAGTCCGGTTGATATTCAAGCCCAATTAAGTCTCATCGAGTTACCAACAATTATCATGGTCATCAATTGAAACGCCCTCAATCTAAATATTCTAGCAAAGAAAGGGGATCAAGGTTTTCCTTGAAATAATGTGCTATTTACTATTAAGCCTTTTTAATGCTATTATTTTTGCTTATTATAATTATTATTTTTGTCTATTTATACCAAATCAATGTTAGATTATATTACACATCTACCTCTTACAACATTTTAGAATGCACCTCTAAACACAATAACTATATATAATATTATTACATCATATTATCATATGAAATATAACATAAAGATTTTAAACTTTCTATAAAATTAAGAATTAATTAACTTTTATTTTTATCTATTATCATTAATATTTTTGTCTATTTATGCCAAATCATCATAGTTACATTAGGTTATACATCTACCTCATACAACATTATAAATCCGCCTCTAAACACAATAACTATATATAATATTATTACATCATATTATCATATAAAATATAACTATATATAATATTATTACATCATATTATCATATAAAATATAACATAAAGATCTTAAACTTTCTATAAAATTAAGAATTAATTAATTAAATACCTTTTAGAAAATTCCAATCCAAATCATAGTAAAGATATTATCATATAAAATATAACATAAAGATCTTAAACTTTCTAAGAAATTAAAAATTAATTAAATAAATACCCTTTCGAAAATTCCAATCCAAATCATAGTCAAGATAGAATTTAAAGATTGCAATTAACAATATTAATAAAAATAACACGGGATTTATACACACAAATAGTAATGTTTTTCGTTAACGAGAAAGGACTTAAAGATTGCAATTAACAATATTAATAAAAATAACATGGGATTTATACACACAAATAGTAATATTTTTTTTGTTAACGAGAAAGGACTGACTAAGATTTATTTTTAATGATTGTAGATTAAAATAACACGAGATAAATAAATTAATGTTTTTTTTCATTAAGTAGAAAAGAATAAGATTGTTTTTTAATGATTTTAGAAAATTGTTTTTTATTAGTCCCTACCGTAGGTATAGAGGGACTATAGCGATCGATAAATCGTTGACCTGGAATTAGCTTGTGCGTTGGCCATAAATATTTTCCTATTGTCTATTGTTGGAACAAGGGAAGTGAAAATATCGATTTTTATATAATAAAGAGTATCATGTTTGTCAAGATCTGATTAGACAACGGATTGGAGGTCTTATTGTCGTCTTCGCTATTCCCAATGTAAAATATGTTTGCATTTCCAAAGTATTTGGTAGTATATGGTTTTTTTGAATCATAAATTTTGTTATGCATTCGTGGAACGTGGATTAATGCTAGAATTAGTTCGAATGTTTCCCTTAGCATTTTCTGCTGGGTGGAATACATTCTCCA
>JZKD02S1978319.1:24559-34969 GCA_000966675.3 Picea glauca | reverse complement strand
TATGGGCTTCCTTCAGTATGATGCTTTGAATATCCCCATTCTCAGGGATGTACATCCTTCCTCGATATCTTAACAGTCCGTCTGTTTCCAGACTATATCCTTCATACTTTGGATCCAACTGCCTCCCGCTCTGGAGGTTTGAAGTAACCTTTAAATACCAATTGTCTCATTGGAGTTGTGTCAACACATGTTCCCTCAAATTGACCTTTAAGGTTACCAAGGAGAAGATACATGGTCTCCTACTCAAGGAATCTACGACCACATTTTCCTTTCCCTTGATGTACAAAATACCAAAATCGTACTCACTCATAAACTCACTCCATCACCTTTTCCTGGCATTCAGATATCTTTGAGTGAAGACATGTTTTAAACTTTGATGGTTCATTTTGATCTCAAAGTTTCACCCAACAAGATAGTGCCTCCAAAGTTTCAGAGCTAGCATTACAACTGCCAACTCTAAATCATGTGTCGTGTAAAGCTCCTCATGTTTCTTCAACTTCCTTGACACATAAGCTATCACTCCTCCATCTTGCATTAGCACGGCCCCGAACCCTTGCTTCGAGGCATCTCTGCAGACTGTGAAGTCCTTTTCCATATTCGACACTCGTAGAATTGGCACACTAGTTAGTAACCTCTTAAGCTCAATGAATACACTATCACATTCTTCTGTCCATTCATACCTGACCCCCTTGCGTTGCAAAGTGGTGATGGGTTTCGCTATTTTTGAGAATCCTTCTACAAATCTTCGGTAATAGCCTACTAGCCCCATGAAGCTTCTCACCTCATGGGCATTTTTTGGCACTGGCCACTCCATAATGGCCTTTACCTTTTCTGGGTCCACATAGATTCCTTCGTTAGAAATGATATGACCTAAATAGTGGATCTCCTTCTGGAAGAAGGAACACTTCGACAACTTCACATACAATTTGTTCTCTCTAATGCAGGACAACACTATTCGTAAGTGTTCCTCATGTTCTCTTTCATTCTTGGAATAGATGAGGATGTCATCTAGAAAGACTTGTACAAAATGGTCTAAGTACTTCTGGAATAAGTCGTTCATGAGGCTCATGAATACTGCTAGTGCATTGGTCAATCCGAAAGGTACTACAAAAAACTCGTAATGTCCAAACCGAGTTCGGAAGACAGTTTTTGGGATATCACCTTCCTTAATCCTTAACTGATGGTACCCTGATCGCAAATCAATCTTTGAGAATACCGCTGCTCCTTTCATCTGATCGAAGAGGTCATCTATGTGCGGCATTGGGTACCTATTTTTCACTATAGCACGGTTCAAGTCCCTATAGTCTATACACAGTCATAAGGATCCATCCTTCTTCTTTACAAAAATTACCAGCGCGCCCCAGGGTGAAACATTGGACCTTATTAGCCCTAAGTCCAGTAACTCTTTCAACTGCATTTGCAATTCACAAAGTTCCGGCGGTGTCATCCGATACAGAGTTTTGGAAATTGGTTCTGCACTAGGTTTTAGCTCAATGGTAAAATCAAGCTCCCTCTCAGGAGGTAATCCCGGTAACTCATTTGGAAAAACATCCTGAAATTCTGACAATACCGGGTACTGATCCAAGGAGGGTCTCTTCCTTTCATTCACCACTTCCACTACATACAATCGACACCCTTGTATCAAGCATCGCTTAACCTTCATAGTTGATATAAAGCATAATGACACTTTTCTTTGTACACCTTGGATCTCTACTAGTCTTCCTTCATCATCGACACAAAGCACCCTCTTTGCGAAACAATCTACCAAAGCTCGGTGAGCTGCTAACCAATCCATTCCAATGATTAGGTCACATGCCCTGAGAGCAGTGACGTATACCTTTAACCTGGTAGTACACACTCCCAAGTCTACTATACAATTATCGACACTAGGTCCTACTGCTTGTTTTTCCCCCGAAGCCATCTCAACTTGTTTAAAGTCATCATTCTCGTAGGCTGCCAACCAACACTTTTCTAATGCAGATGGTGAAATGAAACTATCTGTCACACCAAAATCAAACAAAATCTTAACATTGATATGAATAGCATACCTGATGACTCCACCACCATGGATTGATGTTCGGCCTGGTGGTTATTAACCGTTGCGTAAATCTGGTGGTTGCTACTTGATCTTCCCATCGATGCCTTTCCTTCTCTATGCACAAACCCTGATTGTAACTCCAGGTAGTCATGCTAGTAATGGGGTCCTCCGCACCCCCAACAAGAACACGATATTGAACCTATGTATTGTTATGTGACTATCTCTGAAATGAGTTCCTTCCCCTGGAACCCCTGCCCCTACTCACTGTTCCTTGAGATGGTCATGGACCGATCTGCGTCGTTGGCGATGAACGAGATGCTACACTCGTTGCCATTGTAATCTCTGTGGCTATTGTCCTTGGAGAGACTCTATTACCATATGGCGGTGGCCTTGAGCCCCCTCCCCTAGGAAATGTCCTCGGGGCCTTCCCTACAAATCCAGGACAAGGCGGAAATTTCGGTCTTGTACCCCCGGTTAAGTTCATGTGTTCTTCCGCATAACGTGCATTTTCCACCACCTCCGCTACTGAAGATGGCTTCCACATCTGCACCATAGCTCTTATCTTAGGGTTTAATCCATAGACGAAGCGCTCTGCCTATCATTGGTCATTTTCCATATACGAAACATATTTGACCAGTTCCATAAATCTGATCTCATATTCTTCTACAATTTTGTTTCCCTGTACTAAGGTATGAAATGCCCCTACCTATTGTTCCTCGTAGTATGCTGGTATATATTTCTTTCGGAACCTCTCCTCGAAAATTTCCCAAGATACTGTGTCTGGGGTAAGGTGTAGTTGTCTTTCTAGGTTGCCCCACCAGTTCAAGGCACTATCTCTTAACTGAAAAATTGTGATCTTTGCCTTTGAGTTGGACGCATAGTCCCTTAAGGAAAAACACCTTGTCATGCCTTCCAACCATGCTTCCACGCATTCACTGGCGCGACCCCTGGAAAACTCCGGAAGTTTGATCTTCTGCAATTCTCGCATGATTTCTTCGGGTGGAGGTCCTCCCCCCGAATCCCTTGACGCTTCTAGATTACCCATTCCAGATAGTGGGGGTTCCACTTCACTCCCTGTCGGTTGTTGCCCCTTCAAAGTCTCATTAATGGCTTCCAATGAGCGCAGTATGAGGGCTAGTTTGGGCGACGGTGGTGGTGGCGCTGGCGGTGTTGGTGGTGCTTGTGACGACGCTCCCCTGCCTCGACTCCCTCAAGTCCTGACCATCCTATACGCTTTAACCTGCATCAACCAGATTTGTTAGGGTGAGTTTCAGGATGTTTCAAATTGGTGCTACTCAAACTAGAAACAGGGTTAGGCATAAGTTTTATTTACTTGTCTGTAAACAAACATTACTCCCTTAGGGGATTGGATAGGTTAGGATTAGGATTAAGAATCTAATCTTGATTTCTTCACCCCTATGAAGAAAAACTATTGGTTCCCTTGCCCTGTAGTTATGCTATCTTTGCACCATACTCGCCAATTCCTATGCTTACTCTCCTAGTCCATGTGTCGCCTCCTTCTCTCCTGTCCTAGTCTAAGTCCTTTTAACTTTTCGCTTACGACTAAATATCCTCTGATGCTTGACTCAAGAGATTTTCCTTGGTGTGTAGTGTTGGCGTTGTCGAATGCCGCATTGATATTTAGTGTTGACTTGACTGGTGGATTGGAGTGGAGGGACTTGGCACTTGGCTCGATGAGTTGTGTGTAAGGTCTCATGAGCCTAACGCTTGGATAATCGTAGATTATTCTTCAGGCTACTACCTTGCTATTATTGATAATTAAACTATTTATATGTGAATTTATTTGTAAAAGTGATATGTGTGGCGCATTGGTGTTATTGCTCTTCTTAAGACGCTTCGCTTGGTGGGGGTCGCGGGTTCAAAACCCTTTAATTTTTTTTATTTTTTTACTCATTTTAAAAAAAAAAGACAAAATACCTAATTAATTTGGTTAAATTAACATGAGTAAAGACCTAATTAAATTAAATTAATTAAATTTTAAACTAATTTAAAACAATTTACTTAAGAATTTAAAATTAAAATAAATAATTCTTGAAACTTTATTTTAAAATAATTATAATTAAAATAATAAAAAAAAATAAAACAATTAATTTATTACAATTAAAATAAAATAAAAATACTTGTGAAATACTATACATATAAGAAATCGGCATCGTGGGTCCTCGCGTGAGGCCCATGTGCCCCCTCCCCCAAGTGCTCATCCCTTTCGAGACTCCTCTTCGTGGCTTCGTGTGCGTTGGTGTTGGTCTGGTCATGGCTTTGTGCATGGCGGTGGCGTTGAAGAGCTGCTAAGTATAGAATCATTGGTATATTTGAAGGAGTTTCGGTGAAATGGACGCATTTCTCTCATCCTTCCATGCGAATTTAATCATGGTTGATGGCTTTAAGTGTCAGATCCTTTTACCAATTGAGCTTAGTTTTAATTCTGTTTTGAAGGGGAGTGGTAATGCAAATGGCTTGCACACTCAGAGGATTGTCCTCTCCCCTTCTTCGAGAATCTAATGGCAAAATTAGCAGTTCACGTTCAACAATTCCAGTCATGTCATTATGTTTTCCACTGATTAAGAATGGAATTTCATCCATTTCTTTCTGTTAGTTGCTGCAAAGCTCCCAAATTTTCATTTTGCAAGCTACCTGCCCAAGGATACAAGAACGCAAAGGATTTTTAGTTGGTGTTCGTTGTGAGCAGAGCACTGAGGGGAATAACAGCTTGGATATATGGCTGGGTCGAATTGTGATGCTTAGATTTGTAGCTGCTATTACTATCGAGATAACTATAGGAAAGGGCGTTTTACAGGTATGGGTACTCTTCAGTTGCTTCATCAGCTAGTTTTTAAATCTGTTTTACTTCTATGAAGCTTGAATTTCTGTGGGGTTCATGCTGCATATTTGATTCTTAGATGCCATGCCAATCTATTAAAATGGTCGTGGAAGTGGTACAAATTATTTCTAGTGTTCATTTTAGTAGCAATGGTTGGTGTATTCAATTGCATTTTTGGCCCCTCAATGAAAGTCAAACTGTGTGGGATAAGATCAAATTTTAATTTCAGAAAGAACATAAATATTTAGCATAGACTGGGTAGCTGAATCCTGGAGAATGCCAATAATATCTCTCTTCTACAAGGAGTTTGTAGAAGCCTTTCCAACAATAGAAAGGTTGGGCTATTATCTTTCTGAAGTAAGGTTCTTACGTCACTGTGTAGAATCCGATAAATATTAAAACAAACCTGTAAACTATTAGGGAGCGCACATACACTAGCAAAATACTTGCAGAGAGATAATATATGATAAGATTATTATAATAGTGTTCACAAATGACCAAAAATTGTAGATTTCACATTATGTGGTATTCTCGTTGCAGATAGTTCTGTTATGCAGATGAGTTAATTGGCTTGGAAGATGCCCATAACTACTTGTTTATGTACCTGCTACTCTCTGTTGAATCTTTAAGTAACCAGAATGCATCGCCCTTGCTCATATTCCTTTATTCTGGCAAGATTGCATTATGAGAGTGCTACAATTACAGCCCACAGGCAAACTATTTTGATGGTCTATGCCCCTGGCTCTGGTCAGTTGTCCAGGAAACATATCTCTGCAAATAGTAGGCATAGTTCCCAAGGCTCTGCCCATGTCTGGTGAAGGAGTAGATTATAACCACACCTCCTGCAGATATGAATGCAATAGCATCTCCTTATTGCTTTTAATAGTAATTAATCTTCCTTCTATTCTTGCCTAGATAATTGATCTTATCATCTCTTAGGTTCCCAGTCTCTTCCCAATGGGAGGATAGTACCACATCAGTTATCCTATTACGTGATAGCAATTACACCGTAAAATAACCTTCCGGCTTTAATGGTCGCAACCTTCGACTTGAGGGTTTCGTTTGGGACTTTTGGCGTACTATAGTGGCAAACAATTTGCTACAGCTTCCTTCTCACAACAACAGGATATGTACTAATGGCTATATGAATACAGTGCACGGATGGACAACAATAATTTGTTATGAGTAAACTTCAGTACTTAATATATATATATATTTTTTAACTTAAAACTCGATGATTTTGGCGTCCCGATATGTCAGCTCCATCTTCTATTTCCAATCCTGATACATACCATGTACCGTTGGCCAATTGATCAATCGACTAAAGTTATCCCGACTTCTGGACAAAGTTTTCAACACAACCTCAATATCGGGTGATAGCGGCTTGAAAGTGGCGCAACTCCATGAATTTCCGCCTCTCTTATTACTTGGTTTGGAATATTCTTGCTGAAGAAGTACGTTGTTTACTATATGAATATCCTAGACTAAGCATGACTCAGGGACGTTAGGTGCATTGCATACTAATTCTAGAGTCTTGAGGACCCTTAAGTGTTGTTGCTTAGAATTTTGTATTTGTTTTCATGCACTTAATGATTACCAATCTATCTTAATGTTGTGTTTTGAGGGAGAAAAAATTCTTTTGTATTCAAATCTATTTTATGGTAGATGAGCAAACAGAGGATTATCCTATGACTTGTAGATCAATTTTCATTCAAAACAACCTTAAATTTCAAGCATTAGCCAACCCAAACTAAACTTGATAAATATAAGGGTACTTTTCAACTTTTATTACTTGGGTCCTTACAACAAATTCATATTTTTCAATTTGAAGCTGTAACAACCCTAGTTGTATTCATTTTTCACTTGTTTTACTTTGGTAAATTTATTTTTACATTTTCAATTCGTATTGTTTATATATTAAGATTTTCTTATATATAATCAAAATAATAGTGCTTTTGGTTTGCAGGTTAGGCGGAGTTGGAGTTGGAGCTAGGAACTTGGCCCTTAAGGCTCCAGATTGTGAACAAGGATATGATACCATTTGTAGTGGCCATAAATTTACATCAATTAATTCTATAAACAAAACAGTAACTGCTACTTGATTTCAGTAACTCAATAATTCCTTTTAATTTAGCTCATACTCATGTAAATTGATCAATGAATAATAAAATTCATAGCAGAATAAACAAATACTTAATTTAAAATACCTGGGTCTGATGCTAACCCTCTGTTTTCCGCTTGTTTTGTTGACCTTCCTGCTGCTGCCTTGCCCAGCTTGAATCCATGAACCAACTCTACCCAAAACCGAGTTTCCACCCTGCCAACTAGGACAACTACCTAGCTCCAGGATACCATATGGATATCCTGGCCCCCATGCCCAAAACCCCCAGCAAACCGGTGCCCCCTGAACTAATCATTCCGACTCCAAAACTCAATTATCCTCTCTCTGTCAATCCAAGAGATCCCCAAAATAAATAATAATCTCCCGTAGAATCCTCCGCTCATATTTCTCCTTCACCGACTTCCCCCTCCTTCATTACTTTCCTTATCCATTTATTAACTATCTTATCCTTTCGTAGTTAATGCCCCTTATCCCAGTATTCATGTTCCTTATCCTTTTATTAATGCCCCTTATCCCCTCCGTATACGTAATCTTTAATTTAACAATATAATTTATTAACCCCCTTTAATTCTTTACTTAATTAGTTAATGAGTCAATTAATAATTAATTAATCCTTCACAGTCATGAACAAGTAATTAATAATAATTAATTAGTTAATGTTATTTAAGAAATAATTATTGTTTAGCTAACTTTTTAGGATAGTTATATTATTAAATTAATTATAATTAATAATCCTATACATCTATTTAAGCAAGGTCGTTACAATTATCGTGGTGCAGTTTCGTACTTCCGCACAAAAAAATGTGATAGGGGATATAGTTTGGACGATATCCCATTCATTTGTCAAATGTTGATTTTTTCGTATTTTCAAGAGAAGGGAAGTGATCTAGAGCTGCTCCCAAGTAAATGCCATGCTCTTTTCAGGTTGTGTGGAAGATTTTTCCATGACTGTATCTTCATAGTGAGCATGGTTATTTGTTTCATCCATGGGCATTGTGCACATGTATTTCATGTGCATAGGAAACACTTGGTATATTTTCGAGAATTGTGAAGACCATGGATGTGTGCTTCTACAGGTATGCATTTGGAATAGTTTTTCTAGACCAATTCTAATATACTTCATGGATAAAATCAAGATACTACATGCATACTTTCATCCTCTCCAATAACTATTATCGGGGCACTGCCTGATTGCAGAAGGCCAAATGCTATGATTTCTTCGCACAAGGCTTAAAAATATACCATATTAAGTAGACCAAGTATAGCTATGTGGATTGCAAGAGTTTCAATCCATCTAAGCATGACAGTACCAGACCATAAACAATATGAAATCTTAATGAAAGGGTTGAAAGTATTGATTCTATGCATGAGGATTCAAATTATATTGAGCGATTGATTTTCAAAGAACATGCCCATGAAGAGTATCGCAATATAACATCAAAAAAATTGTCTAAATAACCTCTTTAAATTATAAGTATAAAGGCATTCCAACACAAAAAATTTGAAACATAAATAAATCATAGAGCTCATATTTATTCAAGACCAAGTGCATAATGTATAATACATGAACAACCTACAGAACACAAGTAACTACACTGCAATACTTTTGCATCCCCTCAATTCCAATACGTAATGTTTTTTTTTCAGGTTGTGTAGAATATTTTGTTGTTGCGATATTTAGAGACTCTTTAGTGGCATATGCTCCACAGAGCAAATACTTACTCTATTTTCAGTCCTTGTGCAAAGATTCTACACTTTCAACCATTACACTGAGAATTCACGCCACTTATGATCTAACATTAGCACACTTGGTTGCTTGGACACTTGTGCAGTTGCAGAGCGATGTCATTATCACTTATACATAGCTGTATGTTGCATAGAGCATGTACTTGTACTATTTATCACTTGGTATATATTCAAATATTGTGCAGAGACTTGATAGGTATCCTCTTTCTGCACTATCAAAGTTTTGCATCCCCTCACCTCCAATAAGTTTGCATAAGGGATTTTGGCAAGCCTTATAATTTGCAGGATAAGTTATTGATTTATGGAACATTGGTTTGATCCAATTTACAAGGAAATGGAAGGGATCTAGATGTAATGGTAAGCAAATGTATTGGTTACTTTCAATTGCTCCATGATTTTTTTTTATGATTGCCCATATTCGAAAAGTAGTTGATATATGTGAAATTTTGTTTTAATCAAATTCACACCATGTTGTTTGATAATGTGTGTTTCATGCATAGTGCAATTACATGGTTTCATTCAAATTTGCATTTCCATTGGTGTAATGTTTAAGCAAACCAGTCCTCTTTTTTCAATTGTATTGTTGAATCAAATGGTTGGATGAAATATTTTTGATGAGCATCATATATTTGAAAACAATTTAATAGCTTCTTATTATTTTTATTTTTCGAGGGTAGATTAAATTGGTCAAAAGATATTTCAGAAACTATATAGATAAAAAAATGAATCAAAGATAAACATAAAAAAAATAATCAATGTTATTTTGAGATTTTTTTTTTTTCCCTCGATTACCCAATGTTATAGACATAGCTTAAGCATCATCTAAATGACATAAACTAAAACATGGAAGAAACAATGTCATTAGATCATTAAAATAACTACGTTCTAGAGCTATACACAAGGATGAAAACATCTCTATAAATAAACAATGGACTATTGTTTTGGACATTCAATCTGAAGTGCATGTAAGTCATAGTAAAGATTGGCTTGTTGAATTACATGGACATCCAAACAAATAAAGGAATATTTACATATTTGTTTTACATATTCAAAAAAAAATTATTTACTTGTTAAATGAAAGCATGTTTTCATATTCTTGTTAAATATTGATGAAGTATTTATGTTTCTATTATTTATTGATATTTTTGTTTAGTTTGTTTTCTAGCTTCTGTATTTAATAAATATTGATTTAGCATTTACATATTTTTACATATTTAGAAGGTTCTCATTTCTATGTTGGATCAAGAAATTGTGTTGGAGATGTCAAGCAACTGATATACCAGAGATTCTTGTCGCAAAGAAAATAAAATATTGAAAATTTCCATTGTGTTTACATATCATTGCCATCCATTTACATTTCTATTTGTCTTGTTCGATGTACAATACATCGAAATAGTCACCTGTGTTTAAAAATAAAATAAGGAAAAAAAACCATGGAACATGAATTGGAGAGGTACATTTTTCTATTTTTATCTATATATTATTCATTTACTTCTCCTTTGTTGTTTGTTAATATTGTATATTTCATATGATTTTGACATAATGGTTTATTTGTATATTCTTTTAATTTGGTGAACTAATTTCACATGAAAATGAAATAAAGTGATTGCAGGAG
This sequence comes from Picea glauca, assembly GCA_000966675.3. Classification (NCBI taxonomy): domain Eukaryota; kingdom Viridiplantae; phylum Streptophyta; class Pinopsida; order Pinales; family Pinaceae; genus Picea; species Picea glauca. The sequence goes on along the minus strand of JZKD02S1978319.1, from coordinate 24,606 downwards.
AGCAAGAATTCACAAGCAATATAGGAGAAGAAACTTAAGAAGAATGT
>JZKD02S1978319.1:0-22465 GCA_000966675.3 Picea glauca | reverse complement strand
ATGCTATTAATTAGTGCTCTCCATATTTATGTAATATTCCACTCTTGTGAGCACATGTTATTGATTTATTCTTTGAGGACACTTGCGTGCAAGTGATCCAGTTTTAGTATATGGTTATTTGTTCTCTTATGGATTCTTATGATGATGTTGATGGATTATCATGATATGTTATTTGATAACTATGTGTTGGCATATGTTATTGACAAGTTTCCCCTGAGTGTGTAGGAAACTTGACAGATTGAGTTAGGGAGTGGATTGTATTCGTTTGAGTATTTCCTTTATACATATGTGACATATGATTGGGTATATTATGATGTTGTTTGTAGATCACTGACAATGTTTCGTTGATGGATGTAGGCTGGTGATTTATTTCTAATATGACTCACATAAGGAGTGAAGGGGCCATGAAAAACAATAAGATATTAAGGGAGAGGTGTGGAAGCATCCCTGTCAAATCCTACTATCACTCACGTCATGGCTCTAACTATAGTTTAACAATTACCTAGTTCGAGAGATCCACGATGTTGTGAGGGCAGACTGAGACAGTCACTCAAGAATATTCTAAGGGGTGTGCAATAAGGCAGGGTGTTTATTCCTCAGAGGCCCTTACTCTCTCACAAGGTCACCTGAATGGAGTAATAACTCCAAGGGTTGGACAACTACCAAAACTAGTCAAAGTCGAGTGACACCATGGAGCACATAGTGTGTCTTGAAGGGCATGCCCTATAATTAAAATTTGAATCAAAGGCAAGTGGCACCCTTGGAGCATGAAGTGCATCTTGAAGAGAACGTTGTGGTATTTAAAAAAAAATGAGTCAATGAATCTACGTGGCCTAGAAAACTTTGAGCAAATGTTAAACCTTATAAAATTTTGAGCACCTACCGAATTAATTAATTGATTAATTATTTAACTAAAGAATGAATTTATTAAAAATAATCCCTAAGGTTCTAATCTTGTGCAAATAAAAAATGTAACTAAGCCTAAGTCTAAGATTAATAAGAAGAATAAAAGCTAATTTTATAAATTAAATAATGAGGGGTGAAGTAAATCAACTTAAGAAATCAATAAAAATAAAAATAAATCTAGAGAGTGATTTAATACACATTGTGCAAGTAAATACCAAAATTAGAAATTAAAATAAAAATAAATAAAGTGTACAAGAATGTCTAAGCATAGAAAGGTATCTAAATTCTAGTCTAACTAGAGAACATTCTTATTTTAACTCAACTCCATTTTAGAAAGGTGTCAGTCATAAATGGAAAATAAAGGGAATAAAGGGACAAGTAGAAGTGATTTTAGGAGGACTTTTAGGATTGGTGAGGAAAACTAAATTTTAATTAAATTAAATTGTGGATTTACTTGTGCAACTAAGGGAATGGATGTCAAGTGTATGGGGGGAATAATTCATAATTAAATTAAAAAAAAAAAATTAAATGTGCAAATGGCAAGTTGTCACGATGGAAATTCTATAAAAGAAATGGATGAGAGGAGGAATGTGGGACACTGGTGATGAGTAAGGTTATGGTGCAAAAATTTGGATTCATTTTACTCATGAGAGTTGGGATACCCAACTTGAGAGATAGAGTGGTGGCTCTACCTGGCGAGGCAAGCTGGGAGCTAGAGGATTCTGGTTGAGTTTGTGTGTGGCCCCTTTGCGGATCGGGGGGCTAAGGGGGAAGAAGAGTACTCATAGAGTTGGTTGGGTGGTACCAGTGAATTATTCATGATTAGAAAGTGGGGATATGGATGGAGCACAAGCGTGGGAGAACATCGTCCACTACGGTATTTTATTGAGAATTGTATTGTATTCAGATTTAATATGTACAAGCTTTAAAATCCGTTCAATGTGCATTTGTTTTTCTATGATATGTCTTTAGAATATAGACACTCCACGTAGTTTTTGTATGATGTATTTAGAATAAAATGGTTCTGCAATTGTTTAATATATTTTAAATCCTTCACTAATTTCATAAGATCTCTGCAATTTTCATTTTCCCTACGCGAACTGAATGTAACCTCTGCAATTGTTTAATAGATTTTAAATCCTCTGTGATGTAGAAGCATCGTACGCAGCCAACCAAGCAAGCATAAAGGCGGAAGACAGCTGGAAAATCACCAGCACACATTTTGAAATGTTTTGAAAAATTAATGAGTGGATATTAATGTAATATCTAGGGGAAGCGTACTTACATTTATATCTAGATGTTGTAAATAGATCTTAAGTGTTGCTCTCATCTGTCGAATGTAGAAGCATTTATGAGTAATGAATGCAAATAGGTAGATTTTAAATTTAATAGATTAGATAGTTTAGAAGCGTAGGATGGAAAATGGATATAGACACCCTTATCATTGTATCATTGAAACAAGGAACATATTATCATTCAGAATTCATAGGTTGTAGAGTTGTAGTAGAGAGTTGTAGAGAAGAACCCATGTACAGGAACACTTGAGTTAATATATGAAGCTTTGACTCAATTTTCATGGTGTTATGATGCTTACTATTTACATTAGTTAAATCGTATGATTACAGTTGATTTGTTTCTCTGTTATGCATTTATTTCAATGATGTGTCATGTGTATGATTTCATGTTGAATGTATGAAGTATGAGAGAGAAGAAGAATGAGTTTCAATTGTTTCTCTCCCTGAGAATTCCTGCAAGGAGTGCAGTGAATGTCCACAAGGTGTACGTTGATGAGGGTCTGAGTTTTATCTCAGAAAGGTCAAGAGAGATCTCGTTGTTCTCATACCAGCAGAAGTGCAGGTGAAGTACAGAGTCGTGCAAGGTGTGCGCAGGATGGTTGAAATATTTGGATTTATCAACTAAGGTGAAGGTTGAAGGACCATTGTTGCAAAGAGTACACAAGGTCGAAGATTCAAATAACCAAAAGTTATTTGAAAAATTGCCGCAAGGAGTGCAAGCAGGATTCATTTTGGAGGCTTGAATTTTCAAGTGAAATCTCAGGAGGGATAGCACCTTTGAAGTGTTCAAAGGGAGATGGAGGTCGGAATCATCTCACAGAAATCAAGTTCAAGTGGAAGGATGCCAAGTCATTTTGGCCCGTGATCCTTGAGAAGAGTGAACGAACGGTGAGAGGCCTTCATGAGGTAAGTGCGAAGTTGCGAGTAGTGCTAGTGTTTATCCTAGCCTACAGTTATATGTAGCAGGCGTTAGCGAGGAGGGAGACATACTCATATCGCATCTTGGGTAATGAAGGTTTGGAGAAAGAGGAGTCGAGGTCATCGAATCACGAACTAGTGAGTTGCAAAAGGTGCTTGCACTAAGGCTTGGTTGTGGTCGCATGGTGATGTAAGGCTCACGCCTGGTGTTAAGTTGCACAGGGAGGGTTTTCACAAAGGACCTATGGATCAGATTTGAGAGGTTCCAATAGGGATCTGAGGGAGCCACTTCGGCTCGAGGAGAATTTAGGACGATCCTGTGCAGATCTCAGCCCGAGGTTCGGGGGTCTGCGTCAAGTGGTATCAGAGCACATAACAAATTCTTTGCTTCTGTAGCAGAGAGAAAAGAGAGAAATTTTTCAGCCATGCCGACGAGAAGAAGAGACAGGGCAATGCCTGATCTAGCAAGGGAAAGAGAAATGCGTGAATTACATGTCAGGCTTGATGCTATGGAGACAAAAAAGAGGCGCACAGTCGACACTGCGGATATCAGTGAGGCTGAAAGTGAAAATGAAGCTGGAATAGAAGGAGAAGAAGTTTCGGTCAAAGATGCTACAGATGAATTCCTATTCAGGGCTATTGCAAGGATAGGTACTAGAGAAAAAATGGGCATTCCAATGTACGAAGGCAACTTGGATTTTGAAGAATTTCTAGACTAGATTAGAGCTCTAGAAAAATACTTCGACTATGAGGATGTTGAGGAAGATAAGAAAGTCAAACATGCCATTACTAGACTTAAAGGGCATGCAACACTATGGTGGGATGAACTACAGGCTGACAGACGCTGCGAGGGAAAGAAAAAAATCAAAAAATGAGATAGAATGGTTGCAAAGATGAAAGCTAAGTTTATACCGAGGGATTATCAAATTACTCTATTTCGAAGGATGCAAAATTTGAGATAGAAGCTGATGTCAGTGAAAGAATACACTAAATAATTCTACAGGATAAACATCAAAGCAGGCCATTGGGAAAGTGATGATGAAAAAGTTGCCAGGTACATGAATGGTATGCGATATGACATTCAAGATGAGATGATCATGATGACCATTTGAAATGTGGAATATGCTTATCAAATCGCTCTAAAAGCTGAAGAGAAGATGAACCGGAATCAAGGTCAAAGAGGCTAAGGTAGAGGTCAAGCCAGAGGCAAAAAAATTGCCCAAGACAGAACTCAAAAACCTAAAGAAGAGGGGAAGAAACCTCAAACTCAACCCGAGAGAGGAGGAATCTCACAAGGAAGGCAGTATGTTGATAGAAATACTTTTCCTCGATCCAGAGGAAAAGGAAGAGGCAAGGGAGGTGAAGTGAAATGCTTCGTCTGTGGAAAAATTGGACATAAATCCTATGAGTGTCCAGATAGGAAGAAAGATGGTGGTGAAACTCACATTGCCAAAGCCCAAGGATGGAATGTTGAGGCAGAAGACGCTGAGGGTGGAAGATATTTGATGATGAGGAAAGTTCTCTTGAAGCTGGAGAAGGAGGTAGAGAACCCAACCCAAAGAAACAGTTTGTTTAGGACTGCTTGCAAAACTAAGGATAGAGTATGCAACGTTATAGTGGACAGTTGTAGCACAAACAATCTCATATCTACAGAGATGGTAGAAAATATTGTTCCACAACTGAGAGGGGGGGTGAATCAGTTGTTACTGGGATTAAACAATTATGCTTATTTTAAACTCTTTACACAACATTTAATGACAATCACAATAATGCAAGGAAGTAAGCAATAGAACATTCATCATCAGTCACACATATGAGATACACGGATATAGATATTTCCTGAGGAAACCCATACATGGTAAAAACCTGTTCTTCTTTATATGATAAGTAATCTTTACATTCTTTACATTATCATACATATGAGCACAAACTCATAATGAGGCTACAACCTCTGTTTTGCAAGCTGCTACTTGCTGAGAGCACCAACTCTCTGGATTCTTTAGCACCAACTAGAAGGAAGCACCAACTCCTCGGTTTCTCTAGCACCAACTAGAAGGAAGCTACAACTCCCTGGTTTCTCTAGCACCAACTAGAAGGAAGCACCAACTCCTCAATTTCTCTAGCACCAACTAGAAGGAAGTTACAACTCCTTGTGTTCAAGAACCCACTTGAACCTCTAAGGATAGTAGTCCTCCCTAGCACCTCCCTACCACCCTGAAATCTAAATCTTTGTTATTAAAATTTATTACAGTGATATAAAGTTCTTCAATGGCTTACCAGTCTCATCACTTTTCTGCTACACTGCGCTGCTCTGTCTGCATCAGTGTCTTCTGCACACTCCTTGCGCTTTCTGTTCTTTTTCCTTTTATGCTCTCTGCACCATATCCCTTCAATGCACCATTCCCCTTATGTTCATTTCTTCTGCTACGCTCAGGATCCTTCTTCATACCTCAATCACACTCAACCACAACAACCTAGATCTCTTCTTTGTTATACATTTTTATAGTCTCTGTGCTCCTTGTGCATGCAATATGCACCAAGATCCTGCATGCTCTCCCCCTCCCACTGTTCTCCACAATGGGGTGTTTACTCGCACTTCCCTTTGTCACATCCCCCTACCTACATCCTCAACTCCCTCTATGTTCTGCTTCTTCTTTTCATGTCGAGTACTCTACCTGATCATCATTGCAACTCTTTAGCTTCTCTGGCGGTTCCACGCACGCATCCAACATCACTGAGTGTTATACTAAGATTCCTTCGCCTCTGGAATAGTTGGGACTCTTCATCTTCTGCATCGTAGTCGGGCTCATAGTTTGGAATAGACCATTGGATGTTTCTAGTAGTTACACTGTGAAGTGCACCAGTAGCCCTCCGATCATATTCAAAATCACGTGCACCGTTGGATTAAATCAGTAGGGTTTTTTGGTTATCTCATATGCCCACTAGCTGTGACCGAGCGCTAAATAGAATTTGAGTTTCATGATCTCGCATCTCGGCATTCCTGTGATAAAGGATCTCAACACTCCAAGCCGTGATCACCGAGACTCCGAGATGGAGCTTAGCACCACTAGCTTCTTCCCCTCACATGACCACCGGCGATGACCACAGGCTGTGCCAAAAGGCACTTCCTATTTCGTGAACTTATAAACTTCATCAAGCCTGATCAACGGTCGAGATATCCATTGATCCGACGATCCATATCTCATCATGATTCTTATAGTGAAGGTTCTCGATACTCCAAGTCGCAAATGCCGAGACTCCGAAATGGAGCTTAACACCGCTGGCTTCTTCTTCCACACGTGACCACCAATGGTGACCATAGGCTATGCCAAAAGGCGCTTCGTATTTTGTGAACTTATAAACTTCATCAAACCTAATCAACGGTCGAGATCTCCATTGATTTGATGGTCCAGATCTCATTGCGATTCAGGTGGTGAAGGTTCTCGATACACCAAGTCGTGAACGTCGAGACTCTGAAATGGAGCTTAACACTGCTAGCTTCTTCCTCCATCTTCCACAGATGTAACCATTGGTTGTGACCACAGCCTTATTTGAAAACGCATTTCACACTTTCACATCTCGGGTATTCTATGATGAATCCTCTCGACTCTCCATGTTACGAACTCTGAAATAGAGCTTGGCTTCTCTAGCTTTGCTCTCCAGCTCTCAATGATGTGACTACCATATATGACCACTCGCCAATCAAATGAGCACTTCGCTCCTTTTTCATTCCAGTCAGCGAAACGATGATCTTTCACAATGTGTCCTATGGAACCAATGGTCCAGATATTATCATGATTTCACCACATGTCCTTCTTGAATCAACGGTTCAAATCTTATCGCTATTTTTCAAATTCACAGGCCTTTGTCATGCCTGATCAACGGTCCACAATCTCGATGATTTGATGGTTTAGATCTTCTATTGATCTCACATATCACGAGTTCTCACATCATACTCCGTTGACTCCTCCAATGTGAAAGACAACGAAAATTCCAATCGCTTGCCATGTGTCCTATGACTCCAATAGTTAGGATTGTTATCGCGATTTTGCATATCATGAATTTGAACCTCTTTCCTTTGGAGTTTTTGACCTATGAAACTCCGAAATGAAACCGTTGTTGTGCTTTGAACGATTTCACATATCGCGAGTTTGAACCTATTTCCTTTGGATTTTTCGATCTGCAAAACTCTGAAATGAAACCTTTGTCATGCTTTGATTGATTTCCTCCTTCTGAGCTTACACTGCTGATCTTGCCAATATTGCTACGCTATTGATCGTGTCGATCTTCGCCATTAATGGAAAACACGCATATATCACTACACTACTAATCGTGTTGATCTTCACCATCAATGAAAAACACGCATACTCTGCCTCTGTCTAAAAACATGCCAACAAAGATGGAGCTGGAGACTATTGTACATCCAAGCCCATACAGAGTTTTGTGGTTACAATAAGGACATCAGGTAAATGTCACTAAACATTGTTTAGTTGAACTTAAAATAGGAGGATATAAAGATGAAATATTATGTTTCCATGGATGTTTGTCATCTATTGATGGGTAGACCATGGCAATATGACAGAAACGTAGTTCATGATGGGAGAAAGAACATGTACACTCTGGAAAAAAATGGTAGGACTCACATGTTGTTGTTGATTAAGGATAAAGAAGTGAAAACATAAATGAGTAACACTGTACTTCTCATGAGTGGGAATTAACTTCTTAATGAGGTTAAGAGGAAAGAAGACAGACAATTTATTGTGGTTAGGAAGCCCAGAATTGTTTTGACCAGTACGAGAATAGATGATTTACCATAAGAAATCCAGGAGTTCCTAGGAGAGTTTGTTGATATAGTAGTGGATGAACTACCTTGTTCGTTGCCACCTATTAGGAGTATAAGCCATCATATCGATCTTATACCTAGAGCCAGTTTACCAAACAAATCTGCGTATAGGTTGACGTCGCAAGAAAATGAAGAAGTTAAGAGACAGGTCCAGGACTTAATGGACAAATGATTGATTTGGGAGAGCTTGAGTCCATGTACTATTCCGACAATGCTCATCCCAAAGAAAGACGGAGGCTGGAGAATGTGTACAGACTCAAGGGAAATCAATAAGATTACCATCCAATACATATTTTCATTGCCAAGGATGGATGACTTGATGGATTGCTTGAGTGGAGCAAAGTTTTTTTCAAAGATTGATTTGAAAAGCGGATATCACTAAATTAGAATGAGAGAAGGTGATGAATGGACGATCGCATTCAATACGAATGAGGGGCTATATGAATGGATTGTCATTCCATTTGGATTAACGAATGCACCCAATACTTTCATGAGGTTGATGAATGAAGTATTGAAGGATTTAATTGGAAAATTCGTCATTGTATATCTTGATGATATACTAATTTTCAACAAAAGTGAAGCATAACACTTAAAGCATTTAGCTGCAGTAATGAGGAGATTATAGCAAGAGAAATTGTTGATCAATATGAGAAATTGTCGTTTATGAGGACATAACTCATTTATTTGGGTTTTATTATCTCTGCAAATGAGTTGAAGATGGATCCGAAAAAGATAGAGGCGATTAAGAATTGGCCATCGCCAAAGAGCGTGTTTGAAGTTCGAAGCTTCCATGGTTTGGATAGCTTCTACAGGAAATTTATCTGAAACTTCAATGGAATTAGTGCACCAATGATGGATACAGTTAAGAAAATACATAAATCTTTTCACTGGACGGAGGAAGCAGAGAAGAGCTTCAACCTGCTGAAGAAGAAGATCACTAAGCAACCAATTCTGGTTTTGCCAGATTTCAGCAAGACATTCCAGGTCAGGTGTGACGTGAGTGGATTTGCAATTGGAGCAGTCTTGAGCCAAGACGACAGGTTGGTCGCATAGTTTAGTGAAAAACTGAATGAAGCAAAGATTAAGTACTCCACATATGACAAGGAATTCTATGCAGTCATACAAGCACTAAAGAAATAGAGACACTATTTGGTTCCCAAGGAGTTTGTTTTGTACAACGATAATCATGCTTTACAATTTGTGACTCGACAGGAGAATTTGAACCAAAAACATGCTAAATGGGTTGAATTCATGCATAATTTTACTTTTGTGACTAAGCATATTTCTGGAACTGCTAACAAAGTTGTTGATTCTTTGAGCAGGAAATGTTTTCTTATGCAGGAATTCAGAGTCAAGACTTTGGGTTTTGATAACATAAAAGAAATGTAAAGAGATGATCTAGACTTCAATGAGGCATATGAGGCATCTAAGAATCCAGTTCTCATCGATAGAAGCCAATGGACTGAATACATGATCCAAGATGGATTATTGTTCAGGGGGAATCAACTATGTATTCCGAAATGCTCCATGAGGGAGAATTTGCTGAAGGAAAAACACAGTGGAGGATTGGTCGGACATTTTGGTCATGATAAAACATTCTCAAAGTTGAATAGCTCATATTATTGTCCAGGGATGGGAACAGATGTTAATAAATTTGTGGACAGGTGCAGAATTTGTCAGCACACTAAAGGAAAAAGGAAGAACACAGGGTTATATCAACCATTACCCATACCATAAAGGTTGTGGGACACAGTGAGCATGGATTTCATATTGGGACTTCCAAGGACACATAGAGGATATGATTAAATCTTTGTGGTAGTCGACAGATTTTCAAAAATGGCACATTTCATACCATGCCAGAAAACCAGCAACGCAACTCATATTACGAACCTGTTTTTCAAGGAAGTCGTTAGACTTCACGGCTTTCCAAAGACTATCGTTTCTGATCGAGATACCAAGTTCATGGGACATTTCTAGAGGACCTTATGGAAGAATTTGGGGATAAGTTTGTCTTTTAGCTCAGTGTATCATCCTCAAACGGATGGATAGATAGAGGTCGTAAATAGGAGCTTGGGAGATTTGCTGAGGAGCTTAGTGACTGAACACCACAGTCAATGGGATCACATTGTGCCATAGGTAGAATTCGCTTACAATGACTCACCCAATAGAAGAAAAGGGAAGAGACCATTCCATATTGTATATGGAATGTAGCCAAGGGGAGTTTCTGAATTGAAAGATTCAGAACAAAATGAATTCAGGAGTGCTAGTGCAGAGGACTTTGCAGAAGGAATGAAAGAGCTTCACAGCCGAGTTAAGGAGTGATTGCAGAGTTCAAGTCAAGAATACAAGAGGAGAGCATATCAACACAGGAGAGAAATTCAATTTGAAGTTGGTGATTTGATTCTTGTGCATCTGAGGAAAGAGAGGTTCCCAAGGGGAACATATAATAAGATGAAGATGAAAAAGATTGGACTGTGTAATGTCATAAGGAAATTTGGGGCAAATGCATATGAGATTGAATTACCCGATGGGGTCAGAATCTCACCGATATTCAATGTTGTGGATTTGTACCCTTATAGAGTTGAAGAAGCAGGAGCAGAGGAGGAACAAAAAGAGGTTCAATGGACAAAACAATTTCTTGTATCTAAAAAGCCATAAATGGAAAGCATAATTGACAAGAGGATTAGCAGGAAGACCAGGAGAAAGGAGTATTTTGAATACTTGGTCAAGTGGAAGGGACCTCCAGTTGAAGATGCCAATTGGGAGGATGAAGCAACAATTCTTAGGCATGGACAGACCATCCAAGAGCTCATGAACAGGAGTTCATGGAAATTTTCAAGCGAGGGAGTATGACGCAGGAGCATCATACGTAGCCAATCAAGCAAGCATAAAGGTGGAAGACAATTGGAAAAGCACCAGTGCACATTTTGAAATGTTTTGAAAAATTAATGAGCAGATATTAATGTAATAGCTAGGGGAAGCGTAACTACATTTATATCTAGATGTTGTAAACAGATCTTGAGCGTTTCTCTCATCTGTCGAATGTAGAAGCATTTATGAGTAATGAATGCAAGTAGGTAGATTTAAATTTAATAGATTAGACAGTTTAGAAGCGTAGGAGGGAAAACGAATATAGACACCCTCAACCTTGTATCATTGTAACAAGGAACATATTATCATTCAGAATTCATAAGCTGTAGAGATGTAGCAGAAAGCTGTAGAGAAGAACCCATGTACGGGAACACTTGAGTTAATATATGAAGCTTTGACTCAATTTCCATGGTGTTATGATGCTTATTGTTTACATTAGTTAAATGGTATGATTACATTTGATTTGTTTCTTTGTTATGCATTTATTTCAATGTTGTGTCATCTGTATGATTTCATGTTGAATGTATGAAGTCTGAGAGAGAAGAAGAATGAGTTTGAATTGTCTCTCGCCCTGATAAATCCGGCAAGGAGTGCAGTGAATGTCCGCAAGGTGTGCGTTGACGAGGGTCTGAGTTTTATCTCAGAAAGCTCAGGAGAGATATCATTGTTCTCATACCATTAGGAGTGCAGGTGAAGCACAGAGCCATGCAACGTGTGTGCAGGCTGGTTGAAATATTTTGATTTATCAACTAAGGTGAAGGTTGAAGGACCATTGTTGCAAAGAGTGCACAGGGTCAAAGACTCAAATAACAGGAAGTTATTTGAAAGATTGCCGCAAGGAGTGCGAGCAAGATTCCTTTTGGAGGCTTGAATTTGCAAGTGAAATCTTAGGAGGGATAGCACCTTTGAAGTGTTCAAAGGGAGATGAAGGTCAAAATCATCTCGCAGAAGTCAATTTCAGGTGGAAGGACGCCAAGTCATTTTGGCCCGAGATCCTTGAGAAGAGTGAATGGATGGTGAGAGGACTTCATTAGGGAAGTGTGAAGTTGTGTGTAGTGCTAGTGTTTATCCTAGCCTACGGTTATATGTAGCAGGTTCTAGAGAGGAGGGAGCCATACCCGTATCGCATCTTGGGTATCGGAGGTTTGGAGAAAGAGGACTCAAGGTCATCGACTCATGAACTAGGAAGTTGCAAAAGGCGCTTACACTAAGGCCCAGTTGTGGTCGCATGGTGATGTAAGGCTCGCGCTTGGTGTTAAGTTGCGTAGGGAAGGTTTTCATGAAGGACCTATGGATCGGATTCGAGAGGTTCCAATAGGGATCCGAGGGAGCTACTTCAACTTGAGGAGAATTTAGGACAATCCTGTGTGGATCTCAGCCCACGGGTCGGGGGTCTGCATCACTCTGCTAAATTCTTAAAGATCTGAATGAGTTTTAGTTCCCGTTGTGATTGAAAGCATCCTTGCTCAGCTTCAACAAATTCTTTTATGTTTTTTTTCTTTTAATCCCTCAATGATTTTTCCAGGAGAATGCTTAGCATTTTTATTCATTATTTCCTTGTGTTTTTGTGGAGAGTGTTGAGATCTATGATTCCTTCAATGATCAGAATTTGTATTCATTATTTCCCTACGATTTTGTGGAGAGTGTTGATATCTATGCTTCCTTCAATGCTCAACAATTTTATTCATCATTTCTCTGTGTTTTTGTGGAGAGTGTTGAGCTCTATGCTTCCTTCAATTATCATCATTTTTATTTATTATTTCCATGTGTTTTTGTGGAGAGTGTTGAGTTCTATGCTTCCTTCAATGCTCAACGTTTTTATTCGTTACATTCCTTGTGTTTTTATGAGATCCCAACTCTGGGTCAACCTCCATTGCTCAACATTCTTTTATAATTTATCCTCTCCAAAATTCTGTGACTTAAGTAGGCCTATGTGTATGGGTGGGGAAGCTCTTTGTTCACCCCTAAAGACTAAACAAACTCCCTTATTTATTTCTCTACGATTTTACTTGGTTTTCCTCTGCTAATTTTGATGGGTTATATAACCTCAATGAACTCATATAGAGCTCTTCATTTTTGGGGCCCAATGGCTCTACACCTTTACTTCTTGCCTGGTTATTGTCTTTTGTTGTCTCTACAAATTCCATGGCCTTCCATGGCATATTGACGATCAAAATTTTTTTCATCAATGAGTAATGGCTCTACGCCTTCACTCTTCCCTTGCCCAATGATTTTCATGATCGAATTCCCATCCTGGTATTCAATCCCTCCTAGCATTTCAATTCCTTGAATCATCTCTGTATATGGCAGTTGATTTTCACCCAGATTTAGAGTTACCTCCTGGAGGTGTTTACCTTGTGTTTCAACTAATTTATCTCTTTGTTTATTTTACTTCTTATTCTCTGCGAATTTCCTTAGAGGGGGACTGTGTTTTTCTTAATTGTAGCTTTGTTTTCCCCTTTTTATGCCATATATTAGATTTTGTTAATTACTGTAATTGATATCTGATATAAATAGTTTTATTATATATTTTTGTGTTTTATTAAATGTTTGATAACTGATTTATGGGTCCAATATTTTTATTGTGTCTGAGTTGTCATTTAAAAAAATATTAGGTCTCCTGAATAAATTCAAGGAACAAAACTATATATTTCTCTTAGTTCTTGAATAATGTTGAAGCATGATAAATTAAGTAATTAAATTTACTTGTGTTCCTGGATTAATGTTGAGGTGTGACCACTTCAATAATTAGACCATTTTATGCACCATGAATAATGTTGATGTATGATGATATGTGTATTAATTTACTCTTGCATCCATTAAATTGATCTATGATTGATTGAGTAGATAGATTTTGTTGTGCCATCAAATAAATCGATAGTTTAATCTTGTGCAATGATTATTTAATGATTTATGAATGATTAAGTTATTAGTTTACTTGCACCATGAATTTAATATTGATGTATGACTAGTTAAGTGGTTAGACATCCTTGCACCATGAAAAAAAGGTTGAGAATAATATTGCACAATTTATTATGTTGGTGTATGATTGTTTAAAGTTTATTTACTCTTGTGTCATTTATTGTTGATGTGTGTATGATTAAGTAATTGGATTTATTGTGGCTTGCAATAATGTGGACGTAAACATGATTTAGTAATTAGATAATATTGCGTATTGAAAGTAAACGTTGATATATGATCGGTTGTGAAATTCCTTAATCTTGCGTCGTGTTTAATTTATGATTAGGATTGATTGATTGATAAAATTGATTATCGTCGATGTTGTTGATTTATCTAGTTGGTTTTGGACTTGATTGTGTTAGTGGGAGGTACACACCTACTTGTTCCTTAGAAAATTTGTCATCCCTAAGACCTTAAATGGTCAAAATCAATCGGATGAATCTTGGGCTTGAGTGTTTCTTATGTGTCTTCGAGGTCCTAACCTTGCAGGGTAGGTTGGGCGGGTAGTCTCTTTATGTGATCTTTATATTATCCTTATGTTACCTTTATATGATGAATTGAGTGATTAAAAGTATTGATGATTCCATTTGATCGTGATGAGTTGATATTGCATCGTCGTTTATGGTGCTTGTTGATTATGTGTCATTATCTAAATGTGATGATGTGTTGATTACGTGTCGTTACTAATTATGTTTATGCATTGACTATGTGCTTCTATATTCATGTCGATGCATTGGTTGCGGTATTATTTGATTACGACGATGAGTCTCTTATAATTATTTTAATTATGATGTCGTTTGATTATATGCTTCTTGAATTATGTGTTGATGCTAATTTCCTAATTCTTAAATAAACAAAAATTACCTATTGTGCTTCGCTTTCCTAGTCGTAATGAAGGAGCCATTACAATTTCATTATGAGAAGAAAAAAAAAGTTAATATAGAGAAGGTATAACCGGAAAAAATCCAAAGGAGATTTTTTTGTTTTACCCTTCATAAGGACTACATTCCAAAATATCAATTCTTTTTCAAGACAAGGAAAACTGCAAGTTGTACACATAAAAAGTTCTATAAATAAAAATTGATCTAGTGAATTTTGATTAATTTCCATTATCAAATTGTTTATGAATACTAACAATGGGAAGGAGGCTTATAAGAGGTTTCTAAAAAAACTACCCACACTTCTTCAAAATATCCACATTTGTCACGTATGCTTCAATAAGGTAGTCGTACAAAGAAATTATCTTCCATAGGAAGAAGAAGTCAACAAATCCTTGAAAAGATATCCATATGATTGATGTGATTGGATCTTACATTTCCTTAATAAGACAATAAGACAAGTTCGATAAATTTTGTTGAAATTAGAATGTATGGAAAGGAAAAGATGGGAGAAAACATTGAACATCAAATATCTCAACAAACTTACTAAATTTTATGATGGAAGATCTACTCTTGTTTCATTTTTTTTCCAAGATATAATTCTCATGGAAAACACCTAGGTACTTCTCCTCATTTAGAGGATGGTACCCAGGGTAAAACCTAGATTCTTTATAGCACAAATTTGTCAACAATGGGGACTCAAAGCAATGACAACAATGCTCAAAGCAATCTCAACTTGTCACTCGTGGGAATTGATCTTGAGTGGGTGGGATGATAATAATTCCTCCTAACCACTCGATCTAAACCCAATTGAAATGCACTCTTGTTTTATATAGATTAATAAAAAGATAATAACTTTCCCAATATAATGAATAATATGTCTGGGAAGTGGCCATTGTAAAAAATGGATTTGAAGTTTTTTATTTTATTTTCAAAATTACTATCAAAAGTTTTACAAATTAATTACTGTCACATATAAAGAAATGTTGCATATCAATCAACTTAATTGGAATTCTTGTTTTCCTTAAACATGACTTTGAGATCCACACATAGGAGATGGAAAAATTGTAGTTTGGTTTATCATCATTAAATGTAACCTTGGATGATTTTTTAGATTGAGATGATTATGGATAAGGGAATGTTGGATGAAATTTGTTGTAGGATATTTTTTTTTTTAAGACTCAATTTATTTTTTCAAGAGTAATATGATTTCTTGATCATTAGGGGAGGGTACAACCATTTTTTTAGTGGGGTATATATAGGTTGTGTAAAAAGTAAAATGTCGTTAAAAAAATTTAAAAAATAATCTATATGTTGTTGATTTGTTTTTCACCATTATCAAACTAGTTAGGTGGGAGAATCCCTTTAAATTCAAGTTATTAGTAGAGTATTAATGCAAATAATTTTTTCATCAATTTAAAGAGGATTTCAAGTAAACTCTCTATTTTAGGCAAAACTGAAACAATTCAATAGCCAAAAGGAGTGACCCTCAAATTCATGAAAATAAAAATTAGTAAGGCATTTTCCATAAAACAAACCAAAAAAAAAACAAATCCTTTAGAATATCAATACAACACATATAAAACTAATAACAAGAAATGTTATCGAACTTTAAGAAGACATAAAATAGAATTTAAAAAAAATGAATTTAATCTTTAAAGCTTCATGCAATAAAAAGATAAATACAAACACTTAAAAATTCAAGAAATTGTATAAGAAGAATCTAAAGAACTCAATATGAATATGATTTAGAGTAAAAAAATTATACTCGAATTATTCAATCCATTGGGGCATAGTAATACATGTTGGATACATTATTAAATGTTTTTTTAAAAGATTCATAGTAAATTGTTCATTCGTAATACAACTGAATATTAACAAGATTATATAACAAATATTTTGAATCAAACGTTTAAAAATGCAAGAAATTGTATTTCCTGAAGAAGAATCTAAAGAACTCAATATGAATATGATTTAGAGTAAAAAAATTATACTTGAATTATTCAATCTTCTGACAAACCCTGTTGTTACAACTGTCAGTGAAGGAAAAGTGATTTTTTTTTTTTTTAACGGGGTGACAACAACGAACTGCTAGACAACACATTTGATGGCGGGCACCATGCCCACTGCACAGGGAACAACCCATAATGACTCAACGTACTAGCACAAGAGCAACTGGGCGAAACATGTGTAAAGCGACAGAGAGAAATGACTACCTGCCCGTCAGAGACATAGCTACGCCTACGAGCTAAAGGACAACTTCCACAACCCGATGCTACTGTTTCGACAAATAGTAACTAGAACCCTTATGGAGCGCGTTAAGGCATTACCATCAAGCGCCAACATCAACAAAAGTGAACGCCCATAACGGAAACCACAGACTCTTGATAATAGTCAACGCCTCTATCCAATAGGGTGTGTCGTGATTCCCACACTAGGGATCATGTTGTCCCCAGGCGAGAGGCACGTCAATAGCCCTTGCACAACCTAACCTATCTAGGCCCTGGAATCAGGAAAAATCCAACGCTCTAGGAGATGAATAACTGACAACAAAACTGCACCCACGCTCCCAAGCAATAGGTCGACAGGGTGCTAGATGACATCCTCAAATTAATTTGCGCAAAAGAATGGAGGATTCTTGGTTCCAACAAGGCAACACGATAGCGAAGGACTATGACCAACCCCCCCCCTTTCCAATTCAACCTAAGGCGCAAGGCGCAAATTCGCCAAGATAACGATTAGCCAAGTTTAATTGCAAAATAAATCTACTAGTCCCTCGACTATTCAGCTTGCGCCACACAATCAACTATTATGCCAATAGACAACCTGTCTACAGTCCCAAAATTTCAACCTTCATTTCCGTGTCTAAAAAAGATAATTCCAAGTGTTTTTAAAAAAACAAAAGTTTTAGGACCTTTATCCCATTTAATGTCAATAAGATTTATTATTTTCTTGGGGAGCAAAACTACTTATCCTTTCTTCAAAAATCACTTCACCTTAAATGAGAGGTTATTTAAGTACCTAAATAGAAGGCTAGATAAAGAAGCTAACTATGTGGTTAAGGATAACGAATAGAGGCTTGAATTGAGGAAGTTTCACGTTCAAACTGTTCACCCAAGATGGAGCACGTGTTCAAAGATCTAATGAAGGTATTTAGTTCCTTGTGATCTAGCCTAAGGATTTCATTTCATACTACTTTATAGATCCTATAGTTCTCTTGATAAATTAGTTCTCTTTCTAGATCCTATAGTGATAAATAAAAGGAAGCAATGAGATTTAGTTGTGGTTGCTTGGGTTATTCCTTGTAAAGCTAGGAAGATTCCATATGTGATATAAGGCTGCTGTGATCTAAGGACTCCTTTCTATCTTTATTGAATATCATAAGCATCTCTACAGATAGCCTACGTTTCTGGTGTAAATGGGGAAATTATAGCCATGGATAAAAATATAGTTAAGCATAGGATTTTATAGAGAGACAACCTAAGCTTGGGGATTTGAGTAAGAACCATGTGTAAGAGACTGTGAGCCTCAAAAGGCCTATAAAACTCCTAATGATCTGTTTCCGTGACTTAGTATTTTTTCTCGGCTTAATCCCTTAGAAAGTGTAGTTTCTCGGCTTCTGCCTTTGTTTCCTTTTCTATTATGGGTGACTGGGGGTATGGTGGAACCCGATCTGGAACTATTGATTCTAGGCCTGGATCTGGTTTCATTATCTTTCCTCTCTTTATGGGAGGGAAACTATTTTCATTCTTTTACCCAAATGGATGAATGAAGCATCCAACAAATAGATATATGGGGATTCGTTGTTACATACGTAAATGACATAGATAAGGAATGATGAGCCAGCCGCCAGCGTTAAGCATGTGTAGCAGGTTGATAAGTTTAACGGCCAGTCATTTTGACTTGAGCTCGAAATAAAGTTCGAAAACATAGAAACAATGAAATCGCTGCCCAAAATCACATTAAGTGACTCTCAAGGAATACGTGGCACGCTGTCTATCCAGGGATGATGTTGTTGTCCATAATACCTGACAGAGCCACCTTAACTAAATTAATCGCTGTGAGAAGGGAGACAGGATCGCTGGGGAAGGGCGGTTCGAAGGAATTACTCTAGAATTTCGCTTAATTAAATAGCAATAATCAGAAAAATGCCAGCTGATTCATGGGGCCAAATTGATGCCATTTAACTCGCGGTGCAGGTGTGAAAGCATGAGCGTTTTAATCGCCCTTGGAAGAGATGAATACGCAGAGCTAAAATTCCTTTACAAGGCGGTGAACACACAGAGGTAAATTGCCATTACAAAGCAATGAACACACAGCGAAATCGCCAGACGTTACCGATTAGAAGCGGGTTAAACAATCCAGATATTTACAGTCAATGCTATTCAAGGATATTACCAGATCTTAATTCGCAGAAAAAAAAACATTGCAACAAGGTTAATTACCCAACCGCAGTCTTTATGGGTAAAATTGTTGCTAATCCAGGTTGATTTCACTGAAATTTTAAATGTGAAAAACGCAGGTATATAATACACCGAAATTCTTTGAGCTAGTTATAAAAATAATCACCATCCAACTGTCAACCAATGCATCTCTATCCAGTCCATGAAATAAATTTTCAAGTAGAGAAATTCACAAGTCCATAAGCTATAAATAAACAAGAGAAAAATGCCTCCAAAAAAATTTCGCTATGTAGAAGATGGCCGCCTAACGTCAAAAAAAAAAAAACTCGCTGTGGTTTACCTTGGACTCCTCCGGCATTAAAAAAATCACCCAAGACAAAATCGCGGTGGTGGTCACAAATCGTGGTAAAAATGGGCAACGTTCTCTAATACAACGGTATTAGCAGTCTGAAATGGTGGTAAGGTCGCTGCCTAGAAAATCATTGTACTAACACAAAGCAAACTCAGAAAATGAAATGCAGTCCAAGGTGATCATCGCAGAGGTAAGGATTTAAGTGTAACTGTACCAATTCGAGTGTAAAGGTAAGGCTTAGAACAAGGGAGGGTAATAAACACAGAGTTAAATACGCTGAAACACAGTGAAAATGTTGAGTTTAGTATCTAGTTCGTTGTCTAAAGGTAGGGAAAACATTGGCGAGGAAGGGTAATTTAGCAGTCAAAAATGTATAAACCAAGGGTAAAGTCGTAGGGTGAACTCCACCTTTAAAGTTAATAATTGCAGAGAACTAAGAGGAATCAATCCATAGAGGTTTCAATTGCAAGAAGACGCAATGACCATAAATAAGCCAAGAAGAATCACACGGGTAGACGACTGATAGGTGCGCCCTTTGCTCATCATCCTCGCACAGAAAAGCAGGGCATTGAGATCCATAGATCTTTTAACGCCAAGGCGACGACCGTAAATCATGATCCTAGCCGACTGCTCAGGCGAGGACTGACAGCCTAGGGATGACAACTAAGAAACCACGAAGGACACAATCAATCACAGTCAGGTGGTCAAGTCAAGAGGGAAAGCGAAGGCCATGAAAGTCAACAATCGTCGAGCTAGGCTAAGAAAGTTCAATCATCAATCTAAACATCCAATCTATTTACATAATCAACATGCAGATCCAATCATAAAACCTACAACATCTATTATACAAATGAAAAGAGAGTACCATTGACTGATCGTCCGCTCTGAGTGACGTCCACGCGCTTCGTGCGACTCCCGCTCGCCAACCGTCGAGACTTCACCGGTATCTCTCAGCAAATGCTAGGGCTACTCTTATTCCCCCTTAGCCCCTCGAGCCGCAAAGGGGCCACACCCACTATCCAAAGGTTTCGTCTAGCTCCCAACTCGCCTCGCAAGGCTGAGCTACCACTCCTCTCCGAGTTGAGTATCCCAAATCCCACAAGTAAATCAGTCTAGTAGATAATTCTGTAGAGTAACGTTACGCAAACAAAATATGGTCCTGCATCCTTCTCCCTCCTTCATTATATAGAGTTTCAAACTTCATTTCTTTCCTAAAATCTCATTTAATTAAAGTTTTTAAAAATAAATTCCTAAAAATTCCTCTTCGTACAAGTGTCCCCCATCCCCTACATTCCTCCATTATTTAATTTCTTTAATTAGTTAATTATCTTATTTCCCTCACCCACCTAGAGTTACTCCTAGAATCACTCCTAGGTGTCCCTAAATTTCCTTACAGGTTTTAAAGGCTTTCCCTATTATTAAATTGCTAATTCATTTTAAATTAGAAAGCTCTTAAATGGTAGATTATTTTTCTAAGTTTGACTTTCCGTTTTTCCCCTTATGTTCCCCTTTTTCCCTTTTTATGTTTACCTCTTTTCCTAGTTTCCTAAATTTTAAGATTTTCCCTCTTTCCCCTTTTTAATTAGAACTCAAAAGGMAGGTGTAGAAATTAACCCCTTTTCCCTATTWTCATTTAATTAGTATATTTTATATTATCAAAAGATAAAACAATTAATTCCCCCTTTTACATTTTATCAACATATTTTTTTTCTTTTTATGAATAAATTAAGTTTCTTACTCCCTTCATGTTACAAGATTTAACGAAGATCATATCTATTATTCATGTGGTTTTTATTTTTATTATTTTTATTATTATTTTTAGAGAGATAAAATTTGACCACTAGCATAGTTTAGACTTAAATCTTAAATTTTGTACTGGGTGACATTTAGTTAGGGAAATTGTTTTAAAAATATTTCACACGTTATTCATCCTAAGGCCATCTAGGTTCATTCCTCTATCATCAACAATGCAACCTGCCCTTCAGGATGAATTAGGTGCTCCAAGGTTGTCACTCACCTCATCTGTTCCCTTGCGCGACGTGTCCTTCAAGACGCACTACATGCTCCAAGGGTGTCACTCGCCTCTTGACTGATCTGGTAGACATCAATAACCCCTAGAGTCAACACTCCTCCACGTGAACTTGTGGGAGACTAAGGGTCTCTAAAGAATAAGGCCCCTTCCTTATTGTACACCCCTTAGAATCATCGTGAGTGACTGTTGCAGTCTACCCTCACGGCATCGTGAGTCCTCTCGAACTAGGTGATCGTTAACCTACAGTTCGAGCCACGACGGGAGTGCTAGTAGGTTGTGGCAGGGCTGCTGACCACACCTCTCCCTCAACATCTCTGGTAGTTGTGCGTGGCCCCTTTACTCCATATGTGAGTCTGGTCGACAAGCTATCGTCATCCTGCATCATCAACAAATCATGTCAGAACATATCCATATCATATCATCTAGTCATATGCACTAATATCATAGTAAAACAATCAAACCCCAATGGTACACTTCCCGACTCGATCTAGAGTCCAAGGGGTTCCATCAATGCCTCTACATCCTCAAGGTCCAAAACCCCGCACACTCAGTAAAACCGAGTCAATAGCACCTGTCTATGTCAATGTAGTAAAACAACATGTCATCAACTCATAACGCCTCATAATCAAAATCAAATGTTTTAATTAGCATAATAATCCAGATCACTTGCGATCAAGTATCCTCAAAAAATAAGTTCGCTCAGTGCACCAGAAAAGAATGTTACAAATCCACTGGGACATAGTAATACATGTTGAATACATTGTTAAATGTTTTTTTAAAAGATTCATAGTAAACTGTTCATTCGTAATACAACTAACTATTAACAAGATTATATAACAAATATTTTTGAATTCTAATTTGATTAAAATGTAGTAAAAATCATACCTTTAATTTATTAACCATTATTTTCTATCACATTCATAAAACAAAAGAAGAACACAATTATAACATTTCTTATAAATAGAATTTAAGAAGAGAGAAAACATAGTGCTTAAAATCAATGTTG
>JZKD02S1978308.1:0-14347 GCA_000966675.3 Picea glauca | reverse complement strand
TTTTAGAAATGCAAGTGCATTATGTTAGCGATAAAAAATGCACTGGTATTTTTTATGAGTATTTCCATCACTCTTCAAATGATTTATTGTTTTCTTCAGTTTCTTTCCAGTATCTTAAAATACATAGTGTTCATCAAGCTCCTACTTGATTACTTTGCTCAAAAATCCTTTGTTTTATGCCTCTGAACCTACAATACAAGATACAAATAACAAAATGTAATTCCATTGCTTTTATGTCTTTTATACTTTGATAAATATCCCTAAAGAAAAAGTGATGTGTCTGTTAAAGTGACTTAACCCTAGGTTATGATATATACTATCCTAAGTCCAATCCTACTATTAAATCTAGCGCATGGACTAAAGTCTGAGGTTGAGGTCACATTAGAGTCCAAGCTCTAGATGTTAAATCACAATATACAACACAAACATTAGTGCTCCTAGCTATGAATCTAGCCACATCACTCGTCAAATTTCAAGTTGCATGTTCACTAGCCAAGACTTCATGTCCACATGTCAATCACAAACCACATGTCAATTTATATGACCAAGGCCATGTGTCAGTAACAAGTCATACCACACAACGCATAGGCCCAAGCCACAGATTCACCTTTAGTCTCAAATCGCAGGCATAAACCAAGAGTCAAACTTCAACTCAGTTTCATATCGACACATCCAAACCAAGCGCAAGTGTCTATTTCTACTTTCTCATCAAACGATTTATCCAGCAGTCAAACCCGTGTACTGAGTGTGTTGTCACATGTGAAGACTGCCCCTGAATATTCAAAAAATCGATAGCAGCGTTTTCATTAGGATTTCTAGATGACAGAAGGATGATTTTGCTTATGGTGAGGATAGCTGGGTGTTTGAAACGTTTGACAGGTTGAAGGCATTGTGACGCATGGAAGAAGGGCCACAAGAAGAAATGAACCACGCATTAGAGATTGCAGATGTCACATGATTTTGCAGAGGTTTTAAACCCTTGTTCTCTTGATTATTCACAAGATGCAAAGCCAAAACAATTAGCGTTCCTTTCAGATATGGGCATTACCTTGGGTATTTTCTTCATTTGTGTTACAACAGTGATACTATAGCTGAGTTTGTTGATGCCTGTTGCGCATCTTGGTGAAGTCAATTATGACAGGGCTCTTTTTTCTTTGAGTTCAACTGCGAATCTTCAGGACAAAGGGCCAAGGATTTATAATCCAGGGCTCAATTAGCATATTGGGAATTTATTGTTTCCCAACATTCAGTAGCACCTGAGGGAGTAATGGACATCATACAAGAAAAGCCTCATGATGCTCATTCAATGGGTATGCTTTTCCAGATGCCAATCCAGCATTGAGGGGACAAGATCTTTACAATTTAATTCGAGACAAGCACATTGCATGTGTCATTTAATTTGTGCAGATCTGTTCATCTGGCTCATGCTTGCTGCGATAAAGGTAGAGATTTTATGGATAGAAGAATTCTCTGCATCTTTTGATAAATGATTGATATCACAGAGTGCACAAAGGTGTTGAATTTCCAAAGAGATCAGGCTCTAGCAGATCTGGAAAGGCATACACAATGAGTATGGTATGAATCAGGTAGATCTTCAAGGAATTCATACTATTCAAAGGGAATTGCACAATCATCGTGATCAGAAGTGATGAGAGTTATTTATCCTTTCAAAAATTGGATTACGAAGATCTAGATTGTTGCATATGTCAAAGGCAAAAGAAGATTGTGTTGTTTTCCAAAGTCACGGTGATCAATGGCATCATAGCCAGATCTAACCTCATCGCAGATTGAAAATTTGAATATCCAAGTTTTGAAGGCGACATTGTTGATCATTATTATCATGGCATGATCTTTGTTGAATCTGTTTCTCTTGTCGAGCTGATAGCCTGTAAATGGAAATCATCTTATGTAGCTGCTAGTTTGATGTCATCATGGCACAAAATCAATACCCTCTGGCATACAAGTGGTATAATGCATAAGAAAAGATTCTTGGAAAGAAAATGAAGGATTGGTTGAGATTTAGTATTGCTTACTGGTACACATTCTGTGGGAGTGGCACTGACCCCTTTGAAGCTCCAACAAAGAGTTGGTCATGGGAAGATAACACTAACTGTTTGGCCATGACTCTATGCAGGATGAGAGAAAATTTTGAGTCTTTGAATAAATTAAGAGTTGAGAGGTGATGCTTTTATGACTAGAATATTGCTCCTGATGAAAAAATACTTGCAAAATCAAATGTCAATCTAAATGTTGTTGTTGCTCTTGCGAAATTGTTTCAGAAGGGAACTGAAATTTGTCCTTTGTAGGGAACTGCCAGTTGTCTACACATCCCTGCTATATGCATGGAGCTTCTACTAGTCCAGACATGCATGTCTATGCATGCACTACAACTCAAGTCAAGAAATCTATAGAGTTTTCTACAGTTGACAGTCAATTAGAAGAAGACTATAGGTTTTAATGGAACTCTTCTAATTGAACTCAAACTACAAGAAGTCACTGTAAAGCAGCCTTGAATTTTTAAAGGCTAAGACAAAGTAGATTTTTGAAATTTTACAGCTATCTAAAGACAGAGCTTTCACCAGCGCAAAAGGTGAAATTATAACCAGTTAGCTGATGAAAAGCAGAGATTTCACCAGCTAACTAGCAGATCGTAAGGCGAAATAGCTGGTGAAACCTGAGATGGCCAGAGAAAGAGTATTTTTGCCCAGATCGAAGTTTTACTCAGCCAAATATCCTAAAAACTCTTTTTAAAGATAGATATTGAATTATAATGTCCAATCTAAGATCCACTTTTGATGCAAAGGAGTTAGAGGAGGTGTTCAAGTTGATTTGGCACCTATTTTGGGGGCAAATGAATTAGGTTTTATTTCCAAACTTGGCAAATTCAAATTTTATCTTCCTCGAGAGATATCAAACAGCCTTGGAAGGCTTATCTGCACAACACAGAGGTTCTACATGATCTGAAGACCATAGAATGAGGAATTGACCTCATTTTGAGGATCTCTCCCTCTCTTTTTGTAAAATTGTTTTGACTTTCTATCTTTAGCATATCTGATCCATTCTTCTAGGATCTAAAATTTTATTGTAAAGCTATAAAGATGAAGATAGGAGATGAAGTAGGGGGGGTTCAATCCTGGATACATTTTTCTATTGTACTAAGACTCTTATCTTGATAATAGAATCACAGTCTTCTTTTGCTGTCAATGTCAGATTTGTTCATGTACTTCATTATTCTGTAATTTATTTCAGTTTAGCTCAACTTCTAAGAACTGTTATCTTCTTATTAAGCTCATGAACTCGAATTAGAGGAATTCTTGCTATCTTGTATGACCCTACACATTGTTGTACTTGGTTATCTAGACTAGTATTCTTCATACCTTATTCCAATTACTTTGTCTGATTATTGATTTCTAAAAGCATTGTCTTATTGGAACGCATGATAAGTTGTTCTTCTCATTAGCCATTGAGTTATTCCATTGATCCAAGTATATCTAATTATCAAATTCTTAAGTTACCAAGCATATTTATTCTACAACCCTAAAGAGTTTCTTGGAGTGATAACAAATTGGCGTCGTTGTCGGGGAGAGGAGATTGAAGCTCAACTTCCCTGGGAGACGACATTAGATCCATCTTTGATGATAGACAAAGACTGGGCACATTGGTTGTAATCATCTATCTGGTGACTCCATGAAGGATGAATTCAGTGGTGACTCCATTGTTTAGAAATCTGCTGGTGACTCCACTGGTATGACATGAACCAGATCTTTGCTAAGAGGTATGCATTCTGTGATTTTTCAAAAATTGTTGGTTTCCCTAATCCAGTGCCTAGTAGAGACGAATGGGAAAATAATATTCCCATATTTCGAGGAGAAGAGTGGGAAGTTCCAGTTGAACACTTGATAGATTTTCATGAAATTATTCATCGGCTTGAAATTATACATGAGGATGTTCAAATCAAGATTTCCATATGTTCATTGAAGGGAGCAGCCCTTGATTGGTGCAAATCTCTTCCTACTTCAAGAATATACTCATTGGAAAGTTTTCATTATGTTTTCCATTTGTTTTGTAAAGATAAATTTCCAGCTGAAAGTCTCTTTGAATATTGTTGTGATGAATAAGAGAAGCAAGTTCAACAGGAAGTAGTCTTTTCTTATGTTTGTCAAAATGAAAATTATGTTGTTAAGGAAAATATTCAAGATACAAATGATTATTATGAGAATTTCATAGCTATATATGCATCAGATCTTATCTCTGTCACACCTGTTGCCTTTGATTTTCATGAAGGATCAGTTATAGAAGAGCATTGCTCTCAAATTTTTAGAGAGGTTTCTTATGGTGTATTTGCACCTAAAAGAAAAGAGCAAGATCGAAAGATTATTCATCTTCCTGTGAAAAACAAGGGAGTGCTGGACTCACTTGTCCTTGATGAATATATTGATGAAGAACAATACTGTGAAAACATCAGTCATCCGGAAACTCATGCAATAGATATTGAAACTCCTACAGCTGACATTGAAAAGTCATCTACAAAAATCAACAGGTTTGCATGCACCATACTTGAACATAGATATGTAGACAACAACAAACAGTTCATCATCAAGAATGAAGTTAGTTTGCAGCCCTGTTCAGATTTGCACACAGTTGAAGGTGGAAGCTATTCTCAGAAGGAGGGTATGCAAAGATCTTCTGATGTTCAGCTGAAGCAACAGAAAGAAGTGTTTTCTTACAGTGTCATTGATCCTTTTGTTGATTATTTGGAGTATTTGAGCAACATAAATGACAAATTGCTCTTGTCAAACGAAGGTTGGTTATGCTGCACTTTCGAATTGTATATCAGTATTCTATGGTTTCCTGCATTCATCATTTCCAGATCATAAGTTTCACCAATTATTCAGATACTTGTATGGCTTCATTGGAAACATGATTTTACCTAATCTTGAAGTAGTACAGTGGTTAGAGTAGGAGTAGATAAGAAGAATAAGCTCTTCATCTGAGCAAGTAGATTCTTTTAGTTATTGGTTGTTGAATAAATAGGCAGGCAACAGGTTTGCAGGGGATCAGTCGTAAAGGCCAGATGACTCCATGCCCATCCCAGTTAGAGCTAGTTTTTAGCGATAAAAAAATGCAATGGTATTTTTTATGAGTATTTCCATCACGCTTCAAATGATTTATCGTTTTCTTCAGTTTCTTTCCAGTATCTTAACCTCCATAGTGTTCATCAAGCTCCTGCTTGATTACTTTGCTAAAAAAACCTTTGTTTTATGCCTCTGGACTTGCAATACAAGATACAAATAACAAAATGTCATTCCATTGCTTTTATGTCTTTTATACTTTGATAAATTTCCCTAAAGCAAAAGTGATGTGTCCATTAAAGTGACTTAACCCTAGGTTATGATATATACTATCCTAAGTCCAATCCTACTATTAAATCTAGTGCATGGAATAACTTCTAACATTGAGGTCACATTAGATTCCAAGCTCTAAATGTTAAATCACAATATACAACACAAAGATTAGTGCTCCTAGCTATGAATCTAGCCACATCACTCATCAAATTTCAAGTTACATGTTCACTAGCCAAGACTTCATGTCCACATGTCAATCACAAACCACATGTCAATCAAAAACCACATGTCAATTTATATGACCAAGGCCATGAGTCAGTAACAAGTCATACCACACAACGCACATGCCCAAGCCACAGATTCACCTTT
The DNA here is from genome assembly GCA_000966675.3 of Picea glauca. Classification (NCBI taxonomy): domain Eukaryota; kingdom Viridiplantae; phylum Streptophyta; class Pinopsida; order Pinales; family Pinaceae; genus Picea; species Picea glauca. Next base: position 8,633 of record JZKD02S1978308.1, on the reverse strand, counting down.
AGTCTTAAATCGCAGGCATAAACCACGAGTCAAACTTCAACTCAGTTTCATATCAACACTTCCAAACCAAGCGCAAGTGTCTGTTTCTACTCTCTCATCAAACGATTTATCCAGTAGTCAAACCCGTGTACTGAGTGTGTTGTCACATGTGAAGACTGCCCCTGAATATTCAGCAAATTGATAGCAGTGTTTTCATTAGGATTTCTAGATGATAGAAGGATGATTTTGTTTATGATGAGGATAGTTGGGTGTTTGAAATGTTTGACAGGTTGAAGGCATTGGGCCACATGGAAGAAGGGCCACAAGAAGAAATGAACCATGCATTAGAGATTGCAGATGCCACATGATTTTGCAGAGGTTTTAAACCCTTGTTCTCTTGGTTATTCACAAGATGCAGAGCCAAAACAATTAGTGTTCCTTTCAGCTCTGGGAATTACCTTGGGTATTTTCTTCATTTGTGTTACAACAATGATATTGTAGCTGAGTTTGGTGATGCATGTTGCTCATCTTGGTGAATTCATTTCTGACAGGGCTCTTTTTGCTTTGAGTTCAACTGTGAATCTTCAGGACAAAGGGTCGAGGATTTATAATCCAAGGCTCAATTAACATATTGGGAATTTATTGTTTCCCAACATTTAGTAGCACCTGAGGGAGTAATGGACATCATACAAGAAATGCCTCATGATGCTCATTCGATGGGTATGCTTTTCCATATGTCAATCCAACATTGAGGGGACAAGATATTTACAATTTAATTCGAGACAAGAAGATTTCATGTGTCATTGAATTTGCGCAGACCTGTTCATCTGGCTCATGCTTTCTACGATAAAGGTAGAGATTTTATGGACAGAAGAATTCTCTGCATATTTTGATAAATGATTGATATCACAGAGTGCACAATGGTGTTGAATTTCCAAAGAGATTAGGCTCTAGCAAATATGGAAAGGTATACGCAATGAGTATGGTCTGAATCAAGCAGATCTTCAGGGAATTCATACTATTTAAAGGGCATTGCACAATCATCGTGATCAGAAGTGATGAGAGTTATTTATCCTTTCAAAAATTGGATTACGAAGATCTAGATTGTTGCAGATGTCAAAGGAAAAAGAAGATTGTGTTGTTTGCCAAAGTCATGGAGATCAATGGCATCATAGCTAGATCTAACCTCATCGCAGATTGAAAATTTGAATATCCAAGTTTTGAAGGCGACATTGCTGATCATTATTATCATGGCATGATCTTTGCTGGATCTGTTTCTCTTGTCAAGCTGATAGCTTGTAAATGGCAATCATCTTATGTAGCTGCTAGTTTGATGTCATCATGGCACAAAATCAATACCCTCTGGCATACAAGTGGTATAATGCAGAAGAAAAGATTCTTTGAAAGAAAATGAAGGATTGGTTGAGATTTAGTATTGCTTACTGGTACACATTATGTGGGAGTGGCACTGACCCCTTTGGAGCTCCAACAAAGAGTTGGTCATGGGAAGATAACACTAACTCATTGGCCATGACTCTATGCAGGATGAGAGCAAATTTTGAGTCTCTGAATAAATTAAGAGTTGAGAGGTGATGTTTTTATGACTGGAATATTGCTCCTGATGAAAAAATACTTGCAGAATCAAATGCCAATCTAAATGTTGTTGTTACTCTTTCGAAATTGTTTCAGAAGGGAACTGAAATTCGTCCTTTGTAGGGAACTGCCAGTTGTCTACACATCCTTGCTATATACATGGAGCTGCTACTAGTCCAGATATGCATGTTTATGCATGCGCTACAGCTCAAGTCAAGAAAGATATAAAGGTTTCTACAGTTGGCAGTCAATTAGAAGAAGACTATAGGTTTTAATGGAACTCTTCTAATTGAACTCAAACTACAAGAAGTCACTGTAAAGCAACCTTGAAGTTTTAGAGGCTAAGACAAAGCACATTTTCAAAATTTTATAGCTATCTAAAGACGGAGTTTTCACCAACGCAAAAGGCGAAATTATAACCAGATAGCTGATGAAAAGCAGAGCTTTCACCAACTAACTAGCAGATTGTAAGGCGAAATAGCTGGTGAAACCTGAGATGGCAAGAGAAAGAGTATTTTTGCCTGGATCAAAGTTTTACTCAACCAAATCTCTTAAAAACTCTTTCTAAAGATAGATATTGAATTATAATGTCCAATCTAAGATCCACTTTTGATGCAAAGGAGTTAGAGAAGGTGTTCAAGTTGATTTGGCACCTATTTTGGGGGCAAATGAATTAGGTTTTATTTCCAAACTTGGTAAATTTGAATTTCATCTTCCTCAAGAGATATCAAACAGCCTTGGAAGGATTATCTGCACAACAAAAAGGTTCTACATGATCTGAAGACCATAGAATGAGGAATTGACCTCATTTTGAGGATCTCTCCCTCTCTTTTTGTAAAATTGTTTCGACTTTCTATCTTTAGCATATCTGATCCATTCTTCTAGGATCTAAAATTTTATTGTAAATATATAAAGCTTAAGATAGGAGATGAACTAGGGGGGTTCAATCCTGGATACATTTTGCTATTGTACTAAGACTCTTATCTTGATAATAGAATCACAGTCTTCTTTTGCTGTCAATGTCAGATTTGTTCATGTACTTCATTATTCTATACTTTATTTCAGTTTAGCTCTGCTTCTAAGAACTGTTATCTTCTTATTAATCTCATGAACTCGAATTAAAGGAATTCTTACTATCTTGTATGACCCTACACATTGTTGTACTTGGTTATCTAGACTAGTATTCTTCATACCTTATTCCAATTACTTTGTCTGATTATTGATTTCTAAAAGGATTGTCTTATTCGAACGCATGATAAGTTGTTCTTCTCATTAGCCATTGATTTATTCCATTGATTCAAGTATATCTAATTGTCAAATTCTTAAGTTACCAAGCATATTTATTCTACAACCCTAAAGAGTTTCTTGGAGTGATAACAAATTGGCGTCGTTGCTGGGGAGAAGAGATTGAAGCTCAACTTCCTTGGGAGATGACATTAGATCCAACTTTGATGATAGACAAAGACTGGGAACATTGGTTGTAATCATCTATCTGGCGACTCCATGAAGGACGAATTCAATGGAAACTCCATTGTTCAGAAATCTGTTGGTGACTCCACTGGTATGACATGAACCAGTTCTTTGCTAAGAGGTATGTGTTCTATGATTTTTCAAAAATTGTTGGTTTCCCTAATCCAGTGCCTTGTAGAGATGAATGGAAAAATATTCTTCCCATATTTCGAGGAGAAGAGTGGGAAGTGCCAACTAAATACTTGCTAGATTTTCATGACTTTATTCATCGGCTTGAAATTATACATGAGGATGTTCAAATCAATATTTTTAGATGTTCATTGAAGGGAGCAACCCTTGATTGGTGCAGATCTCTTCCAGCTTCAAGCATACACTCATTGGCAAGTTTTCATTATGTTTTCCATTTGCTTTGTAAAGATAAATTTCTAGCTGAAAGTCTATTTGAATATTGTTGTGATGAATTCAAGAAGCAATTTCAACAGGAAGTAGTCTTTTCTTCTATTTGTCAAAATGAAAATTATGTTGTTAAGGAAAATATTCAGGATACAAATGATTATTATGAGAATTGCATAGTTGTAGATGCATTAGATCTTATCTCTGTCACACCTATTGCCTTTGATTTGCATGAAGGATCAGTTATAGAAGAGCATTGCTCTCAAATTTTTAAAGAGGTTTCTCTTGGTGTATTTGCACCTGAAAGAAAAGAGGAAGATCGAGAGATTGTTCATCTTCCTGTGAAAAAAAAGGGAGTGATGAACTCACCTGTCCTTGATGAAGAACAATACTGCGAAAAAATCAGTCATTCGGAAACTCCCGCAGTAGATATTGAAACTCCTACAGCTGACATTGAAAAGTCATGTACAGAAATCAACAGGTTTGCATGCACCGTACTTGAACATAGATCTGCAGACAACAACAAACAGTTCATCATCAACAATGAAGTTAGTTTGCAGCCCTTTTTAGATTTGCACACAGTTGAAGGTGGAAGATATTCTCAGAAGGAGGGTATGCAGAGATCTTCTGATGTTCAGCTGAAGTAGCAGGAAGAAGTGTTTTCTTACAGTGTCATTGATCCTTTTGCTGATTATTTGGAGTATTCGAGCAGCATAAATGACAAATTTCTCTTGTCAAATGAAGGTTGGTTATGCTACACTTTCGAATTGTATATGAGTATTCTATGGTTTCCTGCATTGATCATTTCCAGATTAGAATTTTTACTAGTTATTCAGATAATTGTATGGATACATTGGAAGCATGATTTTACCTGATCTTGAAGTAGTACAATGGTTAGAGTAGGAGTAGATAAGAAGAATAATCTCTTCATTTGAGAAAATAGATTCTTTTAGTTATTGTTTGTTGAAGAAATAGTCAGGCTACAAGCAGTTAACAGGCAGGCAACATGTTTGCAGGGGATCAGTCATAAAGGCCAGATGACTCCATGCCCAATTCTAAAGGCTACTAGAACTACTAGGTTCTTGGAAATCTCTCAGGGAGGTCTCCATCCCAGTTGGAGCCTGTTCTTAGCGATAAAAAACATATTGGTATTTTTGATGAGTATTTCCATCACTCTCCAAATGATTTATCGTTTTCTTCAGTTTCTTTCCAGTATCTTAACCTCCATAGTGTTCATCAAGCTCCTACTTGATTACTTTTCTCAAAAATCCTTTGTTTTATGCCTTTGGACCTACAATACAAGATACAAATAACAAAATGTCATTCCATTGCTTTTATGTCTTTTATACTTTCATAAATTTCCCTAAAGCAAAAGTGATGTGTTCGTTAAAGTGACTTAACCCTAGGTTATGATATATACTATCCTAAGTCCAATCCTACTATTAAATCTAGCGCATGGACTAAAGTCTAAGGTTGAGGTCACATTAGATTCCAAGCTCTAAATGTTAAATCACAATATACAACACAAAGATTAGTGCTCCTAGCTATGAATCTAGCCACATCACTCGTCAAATTTCAAGTTACATGTTCACTAGCCAAGAATTCATGTCCACATGTCAATCACAAACCACATGTCAATTTAAATGACCAAGGCCATGAGTCAGTAACAAGTCATACCACACAACACACAGGCCCAAGCCACGGATTCACCTTTAGTCTCAAATCGCAGGCATAAACCACGAATCAAACTTCAACTCAGTTTCATATCGACACATCCAAACCAAGCGCAAGTGTCTGTTTCTACTCTCTCATCAAATGATTTATCTAGCAGTCAAATCCATGTACTAAGTGTGTTGTCACATGTGAAGACTGCCCCTGAATATTCAACAAATCAATAGCAGTGTTTTCATTAGGATTTCTAGATGATAGAAGGATGATTTTGTTTATGATGAGGATGGCTGGGTGTTTGAAACGTTTGATAGGTTGAAGGCATTGGGACGCATGGAAGAAGGGCCACAAGAAGAAATGAACCACGCATTAGAGATTGCATATGCCACATGATTTTGCAGAGGTTTTAAACCCTTGTTCTCTTGATTGTTCACAAGATGCAGAGCCAAAACAATTAGTGTTCCTTTCAGCTCTGGGCATTACCTTGGGTATTTTCTTCATTTGTGTTACAACAGTGATACTGTAGCTGAGTTTGGTGATGCCTATTGTGCATCTTGGTGAATTCATTTATGACAGGGCTCTTTTTTCTTGGAGTTCAACTGCGAATCTTTGGGACAAAGGGTCGAGGCTTTATAATCCAGGGCTCAATTAGCATATTGGGAATTTATTGTTTCCCAACATTTAGTAGCACCTGAGGGAGTAATGGACATCATAAAAGAAATGCCTCATGATGCTCATTCGATGGGTATGATTTTCCAGATGCCAATCCAGCATTGAGGGGACAAGATCTTTACAATTTAATTCGAGACAAGCACATTGCATGTGTCATTTAATTTGCATAGATCTGTTCATTTGGCTCATGCTTGCTGTGATAAAGGTAGATTTTTATGGACAGAAGAATTCTCTTCATATTTTGATAAATGATTGATATCACAGAGTGCAAAATGGTGTTGAATTTCCAAAGAGATCAGGCTCTAGCAGATCTGGAAAGGCATACGTAATGAGTATGGTATGAATCAGGCAGATCTTCAAGGAATTCATACTATTCAAAGGGAATTGCACAATCATCGTGATCAGAAGTGATGAGAGTTATTTATCCTTTCAAAAATTGGATTACGAAGATCTAGATTGTTGCAGATGTTAAACGAAAAAGAAGATTGTGTTGTTTTCCAAAGTCATGGCGATCAATGGCATCATAGCCAAATCTAACCTCATCACAGATTGAAAATTTGAATATCCAAGTTTTGAAGGTGACATTGTTGATCATTATTATCATGGCATGATCTTTGTTGAATCTGTTTCTCTTGTCGAGTTGATAGCCTGTAAATGGAAATCATCTTATGTAGTTGCTAGTTTGATGTCATCATGGCACAAAATCAATGCCCTCTGGCATACAAGTGGTATAATGTAGAAGAAAAGATTCTTGGAAAGAAAATGAAGGATTGGTTGAGATTTAGTATTGCTTACTAGTACACATTATGTGGGAGTGGAATTGACCCCTTTGGAGCTCCAACAAAGAGTTGGTCATGGGAAGATAACACTAACTCGTTGGCCATGACTCTACACAGGATGCGAGAAAATTTTGAGTCTCTGAATAAATTAAGAGTTGAGAGGTGATGCTCTTATGACTGGAATATTGCTCCTGATGAAAAAATACTTGCAGAATCAAATGTCAATCTAAATGTTGTTGTTGCTCTTGCGAAATTGTTTCAAAAGGGAACTGAAATTCATCCTTTGTAGGGAACTGCCAGTTGTCTATACATCCCTGCTATATGCATGGAGCTACTACTAGTCTAGATATGCATGTCTATGCATGCGCTACAACTCAAGTCAAGAAAGCTATAGATGTTTCTACAATTGGCAGTCAATTAGAAGAAGACTATAGGTTTTAATGGAACTCTTCTAATTGAACTCAAACTACAAGAAGTCACTGTAAAGCAACCTTGAAGTTTTAGAGGCTAAGACAAAGCACATTTTTGAAATTTTAGAGCTATCTAAAGACAGAGCTTTCACCAGTGCAAAAGGCAAAATTATAACCAGATAGCTGATGAAAAGCAGAGCTTTCGCCAGCTAGCTAGCAGATTATAAGGCGAAATAGCCGGTGAAACCTAAGATGGCCAGAGAAAGAGTATTTTTTCCCAGATCGAAGTTTTACTCAGCCAAATCTGTTAAAAACTCTTTCTAAAGATAGATATTGAATTATAATGTCCAATCTAAGATCCACTTTTGATGCAAAGGAGTTAGAGGAGGTGTTCAAGTTGATTTGACACCTATTTTGGGGGCAAATGAATTAGGTTTTATTTCCAAACTTGGAAAATTCGAATTTCATCTTTCTCAAGAGATATCAAATAGCCTTGGAAGACTTATCTGCACAGCACAGATGTTCTACATGATCTGAAGACCATAGAATGAGGAATTGACCTCATTTTGAGGATCTCTCCCTCTCTTTTTGTAAAATTGTTTTGACTTTCTATCTTTAGCCTATATGATCCATTCTTCTAGGATCTAAAATTTTATTGTAAAGCTATAAAGTTGAATATAGGAGATGAACTAGGGGGGTTCAATCCTGGATACATTTTTCTATTGTACTAAGTCTCTTATCTTGATAATAGAATCACAGTATTCTTTTACTGTCAATGTCAGATTTGTTCATGTACTTCATTATTCTGTACTTTATTTCAGTTTAGCTCATCTTCTAAGAATTTTTATCTTCTTATTAAGCTCATGAACTCGAATTAAAGGAATTCTTACTATCTTGTATGACTCTACACATTGTTGTACTTGGTTATCTAGACTAGTATTCTTCATACCTTATTCCAATTACTCTATCTGATTATTGATTTCTAAAAGCACTGTCTTATTCGAACGCATCATAAGTTGTTGCTTCTCATTAGCCATTGATTTATTCCATTGATCCAAGTATATCTAATTATCAAATTCTTAAGTTACCAAGCATCTTTAGTCTACAACCCTAAAGAGTTTCTTGGAGTGATAACACATTCTTGATGGGAATTTTTGTGTGCAAAGCACATTCCTCTACCTCATCTATCTCAAGCCCGACATCTGCAACAAAATAGCACGCACAAACATGTTTTTGTTATTTTAGTCTTGTTGTTTAATTCACAAAACTTTGTGTACTATTGCAAGACAATTGTGCGAAGAATTGGAAGACAATTTTTTCCAAGTGGAATTGTAATTGTTGTTTGTGTCTTCTTGGAATTAAAGACAATTTGTCCAATTGGAATTGTTAGTTGTGTCTTATTGTGTAATACCAAGACAAAATTTTCCAATTGGAATTGTTAGTTGTGTCTTCTTGTGTAATACCAAGACAAATTTGTCCAATTGGAATTGGAATTATTAGTTGTGTCTTCTTGTGTAATACCAAGAAAAATTTGTCCAATTGGAATTGGAATTGGAATTATTAGTTGTGTCTTCTTTTGTAATATGATGACAAATTTGTCCACTTGGAATTGGAATTATTAGTTGTGTCTTCTTTTGTAATATGAAAACAAATTTGTCCACTTGGAATT
>JZKD02S1978297.1:0-32886 GCA_000966675.3 Picea glauca | reverse complement strand
CCGTGGATGTTTCCCTGTAGGGGTTTTACCACGTGAAAACATCGGTGTGTTGATCTTTGATCTGGTTATGTGAGTGGTTACTGAAGGTGTTCATCCTCTGTTGGAATACCTGTGTAATCGAACAAAAAGTCATGTGGGTCCCGTTGGGGTAAGTTAGTACATCAACGTCCCGGGGTCGTAACTTTTGCATACGATCTCCATTTTAGGCGTGTGATACCCATTGGAAAGGTATTTTTGAAAATTATGAATTATTCCATCAAACTCTCACTTTGTCTACAGTTTGACTATGGCAAGACCAAAAACCTTCGTTTAGGGCCTCAAAACGACCCCAAAAGTACAGAAAGATGTACTGAGATGAAAACTACCAAAATAGGCCAGTTGGACTAGATGGGCGGCCACCAATATCCACCTGGATGTTGTGTAGGGATTCAAGACAACCTTAAAAGTGCAGAACCCATAATTAAAAATAAATTTCCCCATTATAGAGAAACGTGATGAACTGAAAACTATCAAGATGAGCCTACGCATTATGCCGTCAAACTCTAACTTTGTCTATAGTTTAATTGTGGAAAGCCCAAAAACCGTCATTTAGGACCTCAAAACGACCCCAGAAGTAAAGAAAGATGTACTAAGATGAAAACTACCAAAATAGGCCAGTTGGACTAGATGGGTGACCACCAATATCCACTTGGATGTTCTGTAGGGATTCAAGACAGCCTCAGAAGTGCATAACCCATAATTACAAAGAAATGTCCCCATTACAAAGAAACGTGTTGAACTGAAAACTGTCAAGATGAGCGAGTTGGAATTTGGAACAAGTGGGTAGCCACCAATATCCACCTGGATCAGTCCTCCCCCCTTAGGAAGAAATGGTCTCCATTGTGTTGAGTGCATGAGGAAGAGGGGAAAGCGTTTGTTGAATCTGAATATTGGTGAGTTGCATGCCTTGGTGGAGATTTTGCGTTACTTGGTTTGTGGAAGGTTGTCATGAACCTATTGTTGGTGGGGTTTAATCTATTCCACCAACCTATTTTCTTTGGGCTTGACAGGGCATTGTGTAGGCACCATCGTAGGTGAAGAAATAATATATTCTTTCTCTTCTGCAATCTGCTTCTGTTGGATAGAAGGTGTTGAGGCTGCAGTGATTGCAGTGGCCTTCTGTGAATCCTTTGAACGGACTATGAAGAGGCTGAATTTTGCAGTATGAGAGATTACCTTGCAGAACTGTTTTGGTGGACCAGTAGTCGGAAGTACCTCTGGTATCATGTAAAGTTGAACCCCCATAGTAATAATCACACTATAGGGTCGAGAATCATAAACAACATGGCATTTCCACATTTTTGGTTGGCCCAAAACAACATCGCAGACATCAAGAGGGGAAACATCACACACTACCTCATCCTTGAAGGGTTGGATTCCATAGGATAGGTGGCATTGTTGGTTGACACGGAGATGTCGTCCCTGTTGAAGCCACCTGACGTTGTATAATCGTGGGTGTGGTGTTTTCGACAACCCCAATCGTTTGACGACCTCATCTTAGATGAGGTTCTTCTTCTTGTCTCTATCAACAATGACATGCAACAGGTCCCCTTCACCCACATTTGTGAATGGAAGAGGCACTCCCCCTCTTCAGGATCTACTGGTTCTTCTGGTTGAATTGTTGCAATTGCGACAATAGCAGTGGGGTCTACATCGATGATCGGTATTTTTTCATTATTTTGTGGATCAGATTCTAAATCAGGGTTCAACTCCTTGTCTTTGATCTCGACCACCAATGACTATTTCGAGCGACATTCATCGATGTTGTTCCAGGGGATTTTTTGGAAGTCACACCACTTCCTAGTGTCATTCTTAGTCTTTCCCTTACCCTTCTTTTCATGTGTCTTGGACTAGTTATCGAGAGGTTGTTGGTTAGGGCCATCTTTATCATGCTTTGGTTGTTGTAGATTTTCAAACCCGAACTCCCATTTGTTTTGGTGCCTAAATTTCTGCTTGATTTTGACATCATATCGATAGTCATCTCCCAATGATGAGAAGTTTAGGAAATCCATTTCGGTTTGGATGTACCTGTGTCGAGCCCCACGGTATTTCAAAACCAGATGTCGCTCGGAGTCTTTGATACCAAGCTTGGTGCGCAAGGTATGGAAATTATTTGTGAACTCTGGCACTATTTGGCTCTTCTCTTGTCGCAGTGTGGCCCATCTCATGTATTGGTCTTCATAGTTATCAACATGGTAATATTGTTCCTTGACCGCATCCACAAAAAATACCAAGTGGACTTGACCCCGTATATTCTAGATTCCTCTTTGGAATTTTTCTCCTAATAATTTTCCCACCATTGTTTGACATGGGGGAGAGCCTTGAGAAGTGTGAAGGTGACCTTTTCCCTGTCGGAAAAATTGTGAACAGATAAATAACCTTCTAACAAATTTAACCATTTTTCTAGGGAATCTGCATCTATCTGACCTTCAAATATGGGAATATCAAAATTAACTTGTACCTGTAAGGGATAGGTTCCTCCAAAATGGTCGCTTGATGAAGATGCACATGTTTCTATCAGTAGATGTTGAAGGATGTCAGAAAAATTCTCCATCATTTCATCCCTCTATCATGTGAGAGCTTGCTCAAGCAACAAGTTAATAGAATATTGTGCTCTGTCATTTTTTATTTTCTTCCAGCATGGAGGGTTTCTTGGGAATGTGAGAGAAATTGTCCTCAAGAGAGACAAGATTGAAACCCAAATTGTTATACTTGGACCTCGTTGGGAACATGCACTGAAAAACGATCAAGAGCAACCTGCTCTGATACCACTGATCTAGATTTATGAGTAAAACGAAATGAAAGAAGAGATGTTACAATGAAAAAAACAGAAATATTTCCAGAAACAAAGAACTACAGTAATACATTAATTATATTAATGAAATAAATGTAGAGAGACAGTAAAAATACAGAGTGAAAGACTGGCTAGAATGGTGGCATCTTATCTCTGAGAAGAGATGTGATGGCTATGCTTATTCGCAAGAAGATGAGTACAATGAGGCTCTAAAGGGCTTTTTATAATAAAAATGAATGCCAAAACCCTAGACATCCAAAAACCTAACCCTAGGAGACGAAGCGCCAAAATTCATGTGGGCCCCGTTGGGGTAAGTCAGTACATCAACTTCTCGAGGTCGTAACTTTTGCATACGATCTTTGTTTTAGGCGTGTGATAGCCCATTGGAAAGGTATTTTCAAGAAATACACATTATGTCATCAATATCTGACTTTGTCTATAGTTTGACTGTGGCAAGACCAAAACCNGAATGTTTTTGGAATTTTCATGTTTCAAAAACCTCAAAGTATATCAAATTGATGTTAAGTCATCCTTTCTAACTAGAAATTTAGAAGAAGAAATATATATTGAATAGCCATAAGGATTTCAATTGTCAAAAAACAAAGATCATGTATGCAGATTGAAGAAATCACTCTATGACCACAAACAAGTTCCCAGAGCTTGGTATTCAAGACTTGAAAAATACCTACAACAACAAGATTTCAAAAGAGGAGCCCCAAACAACAATCTTTACATCAAAACAAACAATGAAAATATATTAATCATTGTGGTTTATGTGGATGATATCATATTTGGAAGTAATGTTGATAGAATGAGACAAAAGTGTGTAGAAGAAATGAAAAAATAATTTGAGATGTTCATGCTTGGAGAATTGTCATTATTTATAGGGTTGCATATTTCTCATTCCAGCAAAGCCATATTCATTTCTCAGACTAAATATTTCAGGAAATGTTGAAGAAATTCGATGGAAGATTGTGCACCTTTCAGTACACCCATGATCATTAGATGTAAGTTGAGCAAAGATGATGAATCTCTGGAAGAAAATCAAACATTGTACATGTCAATGATTGGAAGCCTACTATATGCACACAATATGTGACAACATCAAGGCCAGACATTGTGCAAGCAGTAGGATAAGAAATAAAGAGAATATTCAAATATCTAAAAGGTACATTAGACTTTATCTTGTGGTATTCAAGAAGTAAGGGCTTCACTCTAACAACATATACAGATGCAGATTGGGTAGGAAGCATCAATGACAAGAAAAGTACCAATGGAGGAGGATTATTTCTAAGCAATTGTCTAGTATCATGGTTGAGAAGGAAGTAAACTTAATCTCTTTATCCATAGCAAAATGGGGAGAAGTTGCAAACCGAGGAAGAAATTGCAAACAAGGGGAGTGTTATAGAATTGACTAAGAGTTGCCATCAGTAAAAGAAAAGGGGGAGATTGTTGGAAATATTGTTGTCATTTATGTCAAATACATGGGGAAACTACATATGTCCAAGATAAATATTGCAATATGGAGATTGTTGGAAATATTATTTTTGGATTTTTGATGCTCAGTTTGGATACCCTGTCTTTGAATTCCTTTTTACTCTAAAGACCTATCTCAAATGGGAGCATAAGATATGTGGTTGAAAAATTTATTACAAGACCTTTCCAGCGATATATGGCAGTCCCTCTAACTACATAGGAATGAGGAGATATGAAATATTTTGTCAGGTCATCCCATCTAGAAAGTACAGGCCGACCCAGCCAGTTTTACAAGTCGACCCCATAAGTGAACGCAGAAACACTATAAATATAGGATAGATGTGGGCATTTAAAGTGTATCCAAACAAGAAGAGAAAGTACAAGTGCAAAAAATATATATTAGGTGCACAAGAGGAGCTAGGGAAGATTCTTGGGTTATAAAGGTGCGCAAGAGGAGTTTTCTTGGAGTTGTAAGGGTGTGTTATAAAAGACTAAGGTCTATGATGTTGTAAAGTGTGTTTTTTTGAGGTTGTGATGTTGTAGTCTGGAATTATAGTCTAGGAATGATGCTATGAGGTTCGCTAGGTAATGAAGGCTAAATCTGTGAAGTTTCGTGGAAACTTCTCACCAAGAATCTAGGTAGTAGAAAAATCACATAAATCTTTTGAGAGAGAAAAGAGAAAGAGAGACAAGATTGAGAGAAATAATGAAAAATAATCGTATTCGCTAACTAAAGAATAGTAAAAATACACATGATATACTCTACATGAGCAAAATAATGCACCATAGTAGTGATCTAGAGAGATCTAAGCACTCACGGATAGACTCTGGAGTGAACTTACACCTACTTCTAGTTAATTGGCCATGCGGTTATGATCCGGATTTATGAGCAGAATGAAATGAAATCATAGATATTACAATAAAAAACACATAAATATTGCCAAAAACAGAGAACTGCAGTAATACACGAATTATATTAATGAAAGAAACATAGAGAAACTATAAAAATACAGACTGAAAGACTCGCTAGAATGGTGGCAGCTTATCTCTGAGAAGAGATGTGACGAATACGCTCATTCGCAAGAAGATGAGTACAATGAGGCTCTGAAGGCATTTTTATAATAAACATGAATTCCAAAACCTTGGACATCCAAAAACCTAACCCTAGGAGATGAAGCGTCAAAAGTCATGTGGGCCCCGTTGGGGTAAGTTAGTACATCAACGTCCTGGGGTCGTAAATTTTGCATACGATCTCCATTTTAGGCGTGTGATACCCATTGGAAAGTTATTTTTGAAAATTATGAATTATTCCATCAAACTTTCACTTTGTCTACAGTTTGACTGTGGCAAGACCAAAAACCTTCGTTTAGGGCCTCAAAATGACCCCAAAAGTACAGAAAGATGTACTGAGATGAAAAATACCAAAATAGGCCAGTTGGACTAGATGGGCGGCCACCAATATCCACCTGGATGTTGTGTAGGGATTCAAGACAACCTTAAAAGTGCAGAACCCATAATTACAAATAAATTTCCCCATTATAGAGAAACGTGATGAACTGAAAACTGTCAAGATGAACCTACGCATTATGTTGTCAAACTCTAACTTTGTTTATAGTTTGATTGTGGAAAGCCCTTCAAACCGTCGTTTAGGGCCTCAAAACGACCCCGGAAGTAAAGAAAGATGTACTGAGATGAAAACTACCAAAATAGGCCAGTTGGACTAGATGGGTGGCCACCAATATCCACTTGGATGTTCTGTAGGGATTCAAGACATCCTCAGAAGTGCATAACCCATAGTTACAAAGAAATGTCCCCATTACAAAGAAACGTGTTGAACTGAAAACTGTCAAGATGAGCGAGTTGGAATTTGGAACAAGTGGGTGGCCACCAATATCCACCTGGATCAATCCTCCCCCCTTAGGAATAAATGGTCTCCATTGTGTTGAGTGCACGAGGAAGAGGGGAAAGAGTTTGTTGAATTTGAATATTGGTGAGTTGCATGCCTTGGTGGAGATTTTGTGTTGCTTGGTTTGTGGAAGGTTGTCATGAACCTATTGTTGGCGGGGTTTAATCTATTCCACCAACTTGTTTTCTTTGGGCTTGACGGGGCATTGTGTAGGCACCATCGTAGGTGAAGAAATAATATATTATTTCTCTTCTACAATCTGCTTCTATTGGATAGAAGGTGTTGAGGCTGCAGTGATTGCAGTGGCCTTCTGTGAATCCTTTGAACGGACTATGAAGAGGCTGAATTTTGCAGTATGAGAGATTACCTTGCAGAACTTTTTTGGTGGACCAGTAGTCGGAAGTACCTCTGGTATCATTTAAAGTTGAACCCTCGTAGTAATAATCACACTATAGGGTCAAGAATCATAAACAACATGGCATTTCCACATTTTTGGTTGGCCCAAAACAACATCGCAGACATCAAGAGGGGCAACATCACACACTACCTCATCCTTGAAGGGTTGGATTCCATAGGATAGGTGGCATTGTTGGTTGACACGGAGATGTCGTCCCTGTTGAAGCCACCTGACGTTGTATAATCGTGGGTGTGGTGTTTTCGACAACCCCAATCGTTTGACGACCTCATCTTAGATGAGGTTCTTCTTCTTGTCTCTATCAACAATGACATGCAACAGGTCCCCTTCACCCACATTTGTGAATGGAAGAGGCACTCCCCCTCTTCAGGATCTACTGGTTCTTCTGGTTGAATTGTTGCAATTGCGACAATAGCAGTGGGGTCTACATCGATGATCGGTATTTTTTCATTATTTTGTGGATCAGATTCTAAATCAGGGTTCAACTCCTTGTCTTTGATCTCGACCACCAATGACTATTTCGAGCGACATTCATCGATGTTGTTCCAGGGGATTTTTTGGAAGTCACACCACTTCCTAGTGTCATTCTTAGTCTTTCCCTTACCCTTCTTTTCATGTGTCTTGGACTAGTTATCGAGAGGTTGTTGGTTAGGGCCATCTTTATCATGCTTTGGTTGTTGTAGATTTTCAAACCCGAACTCCCATTTGTTTTGGTGCCTAAATTTCTGCTTGATTTTGACATCATATCGATAGTCATCTCCCAATGATGAGAAGTTTAGGAAATCCATTTCGGTTTGGATGTACCTGTGTCGAGCCCCACGGTATTTCAAAACCAGATGTCGCTCGGAGTCTTTGATACCAAGCTTGGTGCGCAAGGTATGGAAATTATTTGTGAACTCTGGCACTATTTGGCTCTTCTCTTGTCGCAGTGTGGCCCATCTCATGTATTGGTCTTCATAGTTATCAACATGGTAATATTGTTCCTTGACCGCATCCACAAAAAATACCAAGTGGACTTGACCCCGTATATTCTAGATTCCTCTTTGGAATTTTTCTCCTAATAATTTTCCCACCATTGTTTGACATGGGGGAGAGCCTTGAGAAGTGTGAAGGTGACCTTTTCCCTGTCGGAAAAATTGTGAACAGATAAATAACCTTCTAACAAATTTAACCATTTTTCTAGGGAATCTGCATCTATCTGACCTTCAAATATGGGAATATCAAAATTAACTTGTACCTGTAAGGGATAGGTTCCTCCAAAATGGTCGCTTGATGAAGATGCACATGTTTCTATCAGTAGATGTTGAAGGATGTCAGAAAAATTCTCCATCATTTCATCCCTCTATCATGTGAGAGCTTGCTCAAGCAACAAGTTAATAGAATATTGTGCTCTGTCATTTTTTATTTTCTTCCAGCATGGAGGGTTTCTTGGGAATGTGAGAGAAATTGTCCTCAAGAGAGACAAGATTGAAACCCAAATTGTTATACTTGGACCTCGTTGGGAACATGCACTGAAAAACGATCAAGAGCAACCTGCTCTGATACCACTGATCTAGATTTATGAGTAAAACGAAATGAAAGAAGAGATGTTACAATGAAAAAAACAGAAATATTTCCAGAAACAAAGAACTACAGTAATACATTAATTATATTAATGAAATAAATGTAGAGAGACAGTAAAAATACAGAGTGAAAGACTGGCTAGAATGGTGGCATCTTATCTCTGAGAAGAGATGTGATGGCTATGCTTATTCGCAAGAAGATGAGTACAATGAGGCTCTAAAGGGCTTTTTATAATAAAAATGAATGCCAAAACCCTAGACATCCAAAAACCTAACCCTAGGAGACGAAGCGCCAAAATTCATGTGGGCCCCGTTGGGGTAAGTCAGTACATCAACTTCTCGAGGTCGTAACTTTTGCATACGATCTTTGTTTTAGGCGTGTGATAGCCCATTGGAAAGGTATTTTCAAGAAATACACATTATGTCATCAATATCTGACTTTGTCTATAGTTTGACTGTGGCAAGACCAAAACCTGCCATTTAGGACCTCAAAACGGCCCCGGAAGTATAGAAAGATGCATTGGGATGAAAACTACCAAAATAGGTCAGTTGGACTAGATGGGCGGCCACAAATATCCACCTGAATGTTGTGTAGGGCTTCAAGATAGCCTCAAAAGTGCAGAACCCATAATAATTACACAGAAATGTCCCCATTACACAGAAATGTGTTGAACTAAAAACTATCAAGATGATCCTACGCATTATGTTGTCAAACTCTGACTCTGTCTACAATCTGACTGTGGCAAGCCCAAAAACCATCGTTTAGGGCCTCAAACCCGAAAGTACCGAAATATGTAATGAGATGAAAACTACCAAAATAGACCAGTTGGACTAGATGGGCAGCCACCAATATCCACCTAGATGTTGTGTATGGATTCAAGACAGACCCAGAGTGCAGAACCCATAATTACAAAGAAATGTCCTCATTACAAAGAAACGTGTTGAACTGAAAACTGTCAAGATGAGCCAGTTGGAATTTGGAACATGTGGGTGGCCACCAATATCCACCCGAATCAATCCATCATTTAACTAGATAATCACAAATGGACTAAGGAGAGAATATAGCATGCACATGTGTGGCACCTTCCTAGTGATGATACCAAGGTAAGTGTACCCTCATGGTGGTGATATTGAGGTATGCATGCAATACTTGGTGATATATCGAGGTTTCCATGCAAGACTCTACTCCACTAGTCTAACTAAGGTGTAACTAACTCAATACTGAAGAGGATGTGGTGCCCTCATCTAGGGGAGAATATCTTTGACCAGAGGCACCCACAACGTAGACTAGTCAACCTAGGAAAATAAATACTAGGTGAGTGTGCAATATCTCGAACACCCCCCATGAACATTATTAGGGTGTAAATGATGAATGGATATTGGTAACCAAGGCCATGTTAGGTACCCATTGTACAATGCATCTAAGAATGAAACACTGAAAATAGAGGAAAAAAGGAAAACCTCAAGGGAAAACCCCCCCCTCAATGTACAATTCAACAAAAATGAAGAAGGATGAAAGGTAGTTTCTAAGAAATTATGTCCTTCACTCCAAGACGATCGCGCAGAAGGTGGAACTTTTTCTCAGTAAATTTCTTGGTGAAGATGTTTGCAGTCTGTTCGGAAAATGGACAATACTGCAAATCAATGATCCTATCATGTACCAGCTCTCTAATGTAGTACATATGGATCTTGATGTGTTTGGTCTATTTTTGTTGCACTAGGTATCTACAAAACTTGAGAGTACTCTGATTGTCACACCAAATGACAGTCAGAGATGAAACTGGATTCCAATCTCAGTGAGAAAGTTTTGAATCCAAAGTTCTTGAATAGTGATGTTGATCTCTCCTCTATACTTGACCTATGCTGACAATAAAGAAATTGTTGATTGCTTTTTTCTCGACCAACACATGGGATCAGAACCCAAAATTACCATGTACCCAAAAGTGGACTTTCAATCTGTTCTATCGTCATCTCAATCAAATCTGTGAAGCCCATGAGATCCAATGCAAAACCCGTTGCATAGTGGATCCCATAACTAGTGGTTCTTTTACATATTTTAGGATGTGCTTGGTATCCTTCCAATGTAGCTCGTGCAGCTCCTGTATGTACCTGGAAATTACCCCTATTGCATATGAGAGATCTAGTTGAGTGTGGGTGAGATACAAAAGGCTCCCCACAAGTTGTCGATACAAGGTGCTTTCCACCAATGTTGTAGCTCGGCCATTCTCAAGATGTACTACAAATAGAAAGGGTGTGGTTGTCGACTTGCAGTCGGTCATGTGGAATATAACCAAGATATCCCTATCATACTTTGTCTGAGATAGATTGATGCCTAAATCATCCTGACTGATCTCGAGACCAAGGAAAAAGTGCAGTGGACCCTTGTCCATCGTAGAAAACCTATCATGCAGAATGTCTTTGACCGCAACAATTACTAAGGCTGAACTTCCTGTGATCATGAAGTCATCAACATATAGAACTAAGATCAGCAAGGAGTCTAAGGTTATTATCATGTAGACATTCAAATCTGATTTACATCTAACAAAATGTTGAGAAAGAAAATAATCATCCATCTTCGCATACCATGCTGTAGGAACCTTCTTGAGGCCATAGAATGACTTTTTCAGATGGCATATTAAGGATGAGTTATGTATGAACCCTTGAGGTTGCTCCATGTAAATATCCTTTGATAGGTACCCATGAAGAAATGAATTCTTCATGTCCCTCTGGTGAACTTCCCACCCCCTGGTTGTTACCATGACAAGGGCTAATTGGATGGAGTCCATCTTTGCTACTCAAGCAAAGGCCTCATCATAGTCTATCCCATGGATATGATGGAAACCTTTGGCAGTTAGTCTTACCTTGTACCTAATCACCTGTCCATATGCTACCTTATTTTTCCTTTAGACCAATATCCATTTAATAGGATTATTTTCTGAAGGAAGTGGAACCAGATCCTAAGTCTAGTTCTTGAGCAGAGAGTTGTACTCATCCTACATAGCGGCTTCCCATAAGGGATTCCCTACAACCTCTACATAGTTCTATGAGTCTAAATCTAGAACCATGTAGCAATGAATGGGAATAACTAGTTGGTAGTTGAAAGTGCATGAGGAGGATCCTCAAATTGGGACCTCGTCCTTCTCTGATCTACTGGATCCCCCACAAGGTCACTTGTTGCTTGTAGGGTGGTCTGTGCCCACTTGGGCATCTGATGTGGCTGATCATCTACATGCTCATCATATTCCTAATCATATTTCAAGATCAAATCCAAACCATGATCTAAATGAGTGGACTCATCATCTATGATGTCTGGTACAGGTGGAAGTGTCGAGTTCTCTGCATGTGGCTCCAATGGTGCATGCAAGGGGCTTTCCTCAAATTGGGCACTTCTTTCAATAATGAGCTTTTATGTTGAGGGATCAATCCACGAGTAACCCTTCACACCATCAGGATATCTCATGAATATGCATGTGGTACTATGCATATCTAATGCTTTCCTGTTTTCATAGGGTATGTGGGCCCACATGCATGATCCAAATATTCGAAAGTGGGTGACATCTAGTTCATTGTCGCTCCATGCCTCAAAGAGAGTCATGTCCTTGACATATCTGTGAGGAGATATATTTTTAATGTATTTTGCGTATTTAAGTGCCTCAACCCAAATCTTGGAAGGTAGATACCTTGCATGCAACATTCAAGTGGCCATCTCTTCAAGGGATTTATTCTTCCTCTCGACTACTTTGTTTTGTTGTGGAGTGTAAGGTATCGTATGTTGCAGATGTATATCGGCCTCTAAACAAATATGTTGGACATCTTAATTTACATATTCCCCCCCATTTCCTGTGTGGAGGATTTTGATCTTCCTCCCAGATTTAGTCTTTGCATGAGCTTTGAAGTCTTTGAGATTCTCAAAAACTTCATATTTTTGCCTAAGAAAATACACACAAGTATATCGTGAGAAATCATCAATAAATGTAAGCATGTGCCTCGCCTTGCTAATGGAAGGATGAGGAAAGGGTCCCATTAGATCATTGTGGATGAGTTCCAAAGGAGAGGAGGCCCACAAAGCCTTCCCTTTTTCAAACTTCTCTTGAGGATGTTTTCCAAGATCACATCCTTGACAAACTCCTTTGGAAAAGTGTATGATGGGAAAGCTTATGATCATTCCCTGTTGGCTAAGTTATTGCATGCATTTGAAGTTTATATGACCAAATACCTCATTCCATAATATACTACCATAATAAACATGCATCAATAGTAAAGCATAATCATATTTATCAATAAAATTATTGAATGTATAAAAACAAGACCGGTGATTTACCTTGCCTTTCCCTTTTTGCTTGGACTTCAGATTGAATTTTTTGTTGCTCTCATGCACAGAAACTGCATGCGCATTGATCCCGTGAGTATCCCTATTTTGATGATATTATCTTTATCATGTGTTAGGGACTCAATAAATTGATCCAATGCCGGCATTTTCCAGGTTGTTTCTGAAGTGAATCTCATCGTATCGAACGTTGAGATAAACATAGCATAATCTGAACCAAGTTTTTCCAAAATAGAAAGGATCAATTGATTGTGTTGATTTGATTTATCAATACCACATCCCTTTAGATGAAGAAGAAGGGACTTGAAATTTATAAATAATTCATGGATGTTATCAAAATTCCTCAAATCTAACAAGTTCAGCTCTACCTCGAGCATATGACCTCTCATTTCGTCATGTTTGCCAAAGAAATCCTCCAACTTTGTCCAAATTGCATCTAGTGTGGTACAAGATTCAATGTGAAACAAAAGTTCAGGGGACATAGACATGCAGATAATGTCATAGGCCTCATCCATGCAGTTGAGATACATGTTCTTCACGATAGTTGATATTGGCTCCACCTATGTATCCATTGTCATCTGGTACAAGCCTCTTCATCTGAGTTGATACAGAACTTTTAGCTTCGACTCGACGTAGTTAAGTGGCTTGAGAAGTATTGTCAGCGAGTATTCCATCCTTTATAACTGCATATTTCTCATGAACCTACAAATAAAATGCTTATGTGTTTTCTCCTAGCAACAATCCTCTGATACCATGTGAAGTTTCATGGAAACTTCTCACAAAGAATCTAGGTAGTAGAAAAATCACAAAAAGCTTTTGAAAGAGAAAAGAAAAAGAGAGACAAGCTTTAGAGAAAGAATGAAAAATAATTGTATTCACTAATGAGAGAATGGTAAAAATACACATGATATACTTTACATGAGAAAAATAATGAGCCATAGTAGTGATCTAGAGAGATCTAGACACTCATGGATAGACTCTGGAGTGAATTGCCACCTAGTCCTAATTAACTGGGCATGTGGTCATCATTTGACTAGTTAATCACAAGTGGAATAAGGAGAGAATATAGCATGCACATGTGTGGCACCTTCTTGGTGATGATCCCATGGTAAGTGTGCCCTCATAGTGATGATACCTATGTATGCATGCAACACTTGGTGATAATACCGAGGTTGACATGCAAGACACTACTCCACTAATCTAACTGAGGTGTAACTAACTCAAGACTGAAGAGGATGTGACACCCTCATATAGGAGAGAATATTCTCATCTAGAGATAAATATATCTGATTAGGGGTGCCCTCAACATAGACTAATCAATCTAAGAAAAGAAATATTAGGTGAGTGTGTAATATCTCCAACAAAATTTGACTAGGGTTTGAAGCTATGTTTGGGGTATGAAGCAAGGAGAGGTGTTGGAGCATGAAAATTAAGTGTATGATGATGTTGTCAAATGAATGAGGTATGAAGCATGCAGGTGAAGTCAAGAGTACTATGTGTATGAAGATATTAGATTGGTACCTATACAGATCTTACTGAGTTGGTGCTCAATTGAGGAGATTGATGTCTCCAATAGGTTAGTGCCTACACAATATCTTTTTGGGTTCATGCTCAGTTGAAGAGATCGGTGTCTCTAGTATATTGGTGGCTACAAATATTTAGAAAGATAAGTTTTTTTTTTGGTTTATCCTACAAGGGTTTTCAAATTAAACTTTGTGTACTGTGATTTGAGTTTACATGCATTCATTGTTTTAAAGTTAATGAATGATTGATGAATGTTCATTTAAAGTAAAAAATATCTTATACCGATTCAACCCCCCTCTCAGTATAAGCATGACTTCAACAAAAACAACACATGAAATAGAAATAAAATAGAAATAAAAAAACCCACTAAGAGTATGAGGAGGATGGTGTTGATTATGCAAATGGTAGTTACATGACCAACATCTCAAACCACTCTATGAGGCTAATTAAAGGGAAGTGGGAATGATCACTCAATTTTTTATATCCCGCGTCAACTTCCTATAATTCCTTGGCCTTCACGATGAAATCTAGAGAGGGATAAGAGGGATGTAGGAAGTATCTTAATCAAGTGCAGTTGTAGTACCATCCTTCAAAGAAATTTAGGCTATCTTATTTTTAGGGTTTTTTAATGTTATTATATATTTTGTTTTTTCTGAATTCAGCATTGAAAGTGAAAAAATAAATTAAATAAATTTGAAAAGATTACTTAAAAGTAATATCTAAACTTAAATAAATGAAAATTTGAAAAATTGATCAAATAAATGTACAAGGCTACTAAAATAATGTACAAGACTACTAAAAAACTATTGAAAGTGAAAATAATCTAAAGCATAAATTAAGTAAATGTTTTGTTTTTTGAAATATATATTATTTTTATGATTTTTTCATAAAGAAAGATCATAAATGAAATAGAACTAAAAAGCATAAACAAGAACATTATAGATATGGCTAGAATCAATTCTTTATATTAATAACATGTTCCATGCAATACATTTTGTGACATAAGATGCCTCTGTTAACCTGTTGTGAAGGGCTAAACCAGAATTGCCCAAAACCAATTTTGATGTTTTCAAGGACCATACAAGAACAAGCTAGGGATTGCAAAGAAAGAAAAGGTAGGAACATTGACTCTTGACTTCAAGGGAATCGATACACTTTCTTTAAAAGTTGCATTTCCTATTAAATTGTTTGCTAGTTAGTGCTTAGTAAACCTAAATAGCTAACTACTAACAAAGAACTACAAAAAGGCAATTTATACCTTGGAATCAAAAGGAACACTCAAACCCTCACACTTATTGTGCCCTTACAAGAAATCTTGTTATCGATCGATGTTGTTGGGTCCTAGAGAAAAATATTGAATTGAAAATTGAAGCAATAAGTAAAGTAGCTTCTAGCTCTTAGCATACCTCTCCTCTCTTCTCTCTCATAATCCTACCCTTAGGCGTTTCCTCTTCTTTTATATTTTGGGCAAGTCAATTGGAAGTTATAAGCTACATTTTCAATAAAATAATATAATAATAATAAAGTGACATGACATTAGGGAATGAAAGTCGCCTTCTCACAATAAAATGTGAAAAGATGAACATATATTTTGATGTTCAACTTCTAAGGTGAATATCAAATTATAAGATATGACCATGAAAAATAAAGTAAGGGGTCCCATCATCTAGCCAAATTAATGAACCTTGAGCCTATATGTGTCATGGGTTCCCATGGCTCATATGAGCACATTATTACTCCCAATATACCTCCATATAACTCCCATCATTCCTTATGCCTCCTTGTTGCAATTATTGTCATTGATGTCAAAGGATTAATGTTGTCATTAATATCATATTATGGTATTACAAAACATTTCTAAGGTTGATTTATATGTATATGCTTACAAGTATATCAAAAAATGGGTGCATGTGAAAAAGTAAAAAGTGAAATTGTGGTTTCAAACCCATGAGTTTGGGTATTTTCCCATGGTATTTGGAAAAGTAAAATTAAAAAGGGAATTAATTATTTAATTATTGGACATGTTCCTTTATGAAGGGTTATGAAAAATTATAAAAAAAAGAGAAAGTATTGAGAGAAATTTTGTGTGTGAAAAAAATGGATGAGGAACACTTGAATATCATTCCAAAAGGGAAGAGTTGTGAAATCAGTTTCAGGTCATCTTGGCATTTTCACAATAACTTATGTTCTGGGAAGTTTCATAACTGAAATTTTGCAGAGACGAAGGATAGATCTTGGTATGGATCTAGAAAAAAATGTAGATGTTGATTCACTATACTTTCAGAGATATGCTATGTGGAAGTTAGGGTTCTTGAATGCTCCTTAAATCAGTTTCAAACAAGTCAACTTGGCACTTTCACTATAACTTATTTTTTAGGACATTTCAGACCTTGAAATTTTACAGAGACATAGGATAGATCTTTGTGTACATGTGATCTAAATTTCAGATGTTGGTTCGCTATACTTTTAGAGATATTCCCTGTGGAAGTTAGGATTCATGAATGCTCCTAAAATCAGTTTCAAACGGGTTAGTTTGGAATTTTCACTATAACCTCGTTTTTGGGACTGTTCACACTATGAAATTTGTATAGAATAGAGGAGACATACAAAAGTACCTTAGGTAAAAATTTCAGATTTTATTTCACTACACTTTCTTAGATATGCTTTGTGGAAGTTAGGATTTTTGAATAATCCTAAGATCATTTTTAAATAGGTCATCTTGGAATTTTCATTATAGCTTCTTTTTTAGGACTCTTCAGATTGTGAAAATTTCAGAGAACGAAGAAGACATATAGAAGTGCCTCAAGTAAAAAATTCATAATCATATTTGCAAAATTGGATACATGGCATTATGTACAAGTTCATTCTTGGGAAGAGGCCCAAAACAACAAGATTTGGGAAAGTTACCATTTGGAAATTCAAATTTTGGTCAGACCTAGTAAAGGCAGAAGTAGTGAGAAGACCTGGTGAAGATAGAAGTAGTGGGTAGATATAGTGAAGGTAGAAACAGTGACCATACCTTGTGAAGGAATAAGTAGCAAGCAGAATCGGTGAAGGTTGGTGCAATCACAAAGAGATTGGTGTCCCTTTCTAAGTTGGTGCTTAGCGGTGGGGATTGGTGTCTCTAGTATATTGGTGTCTACGAATATCTATAAGATTATGTTGGTGTCATTCAAACAAAGATGTTGGTGTCTCTTGCTAAGTTGGTGATTAGAGGTGGGGATTGGTGTCTCCAATAGATTGGTGTCTACGAAAATCTATAAGAGTAGGTTGGTGCCTACCAAGATTTTTACTAGTGGGGATTGGTGTCTCTAGTAGGTCGGTGCCTACAAATATGTGTAACATTAGGTTGGTTCCTACAAAGAATTATAAAGAGAAATTTTGTGGTTTTCTCCCGAAAATATTTCCACGTAAATCTTGTATTCCATGTTCTACAGTTAATAGATCTCATATTTGATTTTTTTTTATGGTTGATGAATGTTTGAAAAAGAAAAAAAATCATCTTATATTGATTCACACCCCCCCTTCTTAGTATAAGTGTGTGCTCGAAAATTGGTTTTAGAGCGAGGTTCCTTCGAAAACAATATAACCACTGGAAGGTAGATGTCGGGAGCACACATGGTCGGTCAAGAAGGTTTCTCCACAAAAATGGCTTCGTTGTTTGACGGAACAAACTATGTCTTCTAGACCAGAAGGATGTGAACCTGTTTAATGGATCTTGGTTTTGATATTTGGGAATCCATCATGACAGGTTATACAACTCCAACAACTCTACCAACAGAGTCGATCGGGAAGAAGACTAGTAAAAATAATACAAAAGCCATGAATTCCATCTTGTGTGGTCTATCAAAATCCAAGTTTGTCAAGGCTATACATTGTGGATCGACAAAATAAATTTGGGACAAGATTAAAAATATCTATGAAGAAGATGACAAGGTTAAGAAGGAAAAGCTCCAAACTCATAGAAAACAGTTTGAGAGTTTGAAAATGAAAGACGAAGAAAATGTTGCATCCTATCTCCTTCTTGTGGACGAAATTATAAACACCATCAAAGGACTTGGGAAAAAGGTTGAAGAACTGATGATTGTACAAAAGGTGTTAAGGACATTCCCCTTAATATTTCATGCCAAAGTCTCTACCATTTAACAAATGAAGGATCTTAATAAACTGACAATGGATGAATTGCATGGGATCCTCACAACATATGAAATGAGGACAGATAAAGAAAAGCCACCAAAGAGAGAAGCAACCTTCAAAGCTTCAAAGAAGACAAAGAACAGAGAGCACAAATCAAGTGATAACTTCGACAATGAATCAGATGCAATGGAAGCCCATTTTGTGAGGAAAATGAAGAAAGGATCCTGAAAATATAAAGGTAAGTTTTCCTTCAAATGCTTTAACTATGGAAAAGTAGGACATTTTGTTGCTAAGTGTCCATATGCGAAAAATGAAAGTAGTGATGATAAAAAAGACCATAACATTAAGAAAGAGAGAAAATCTCATCAACACAAAAATAACTACAAAAAGGGTAAACATGAAAAGAATAAGAACTCTTATAAACAAAAGAAAAGTATTTACTGCAAATAAGATAGCGACTCGTCTAAAAAAAACAATTTCGATGATGATAGAGAAGAAACTCTCTTTATGGTGATCGAGAAAAATATTGATGTAGATAAAGGGAAAGAAATGATGGATTCATTAGAAGAATAAAATGTTGAAATAGATGGGGAAGTGAATCTTGAAGAAGAACTTGTGTGTGCCTTAAGAGAAATAAAGAACCTTAAGAAAAATAATTTGAAACAAAGGGATCAATTGCATAAATATGAAGAAGAGGATCGTGATTCAAAAGCCAAAATGTCAGAAAGCCTTAAAGAAATAGAAAATATTATCATGAACCTAAATATTCAATTAGAACAAGCAGGATGGATGGAATAAGTGGTGAGAATCCAACTAAAGAAAAAGAAAGAAAATTGTGAAGAGCTAGAATCTGAAAGTGTTTCCTTAAGAAAGGAACTGGAGAAAATAACTATTAAGTTGAATAGAATCTTGAAGTTTGAAAAGAGTATTGAAACCTTAGACAATATCATCAATTATCAAAGGTTTCAATTCATTAAGATTGGTCTTGGATATGATGTTGTTGTTTCCTCCCTACCTACACCTAGCCTTGCTACAACCAAGGAAGTTTTATTTGTTGCGATAGGAGTTCATCGATATCATCAATTATTAAAGGTCTCAATTCATTAAGATTGGTCTTGGATATGATGTTGTTGTTTCCTCCCTACCTACACCTAGCCTTGCTACAACCAAGGAAGTTCAATTTGTTGTGATAGGAGTTCAGGTTGGTTTGTCAGAAGAACAATCTATTGTTGATTGTGCCAAACAAACTGATGAGAACGAAGTTACCAACTTAACGAGAACTCTCTAGAGTTATCGTTTTTTCAGAGTGGCTATTTTTACCCCTAAATCAAAAAGTGGCGCTATTGGTAGTACCTTTTTTTTACGATGGTTAAAATTCAGACCCATCACATTGACAATTGATGTCATTGCGATGTCATTGTCGACAAAGACTTTAAAATTTACCATCGAATCAAAAAATGATGCTACCAGTAGAACTGGGTTTTTTTTGGAGTTGAAATTATAAATTCCTTGAAACCGTGCCCTCGACAACTAGTACCATCGTCAATAAACAACTCAAAATCAGCTCCTAAATCATTATNAACATCACACACTACCTCATCCTTGAAGGGTTGGATTCCATAGGATAGGTGGCATTGTTGGTTGACACGGAGATGTCGTCCCTGTTGAAGCCACCTGACGTTGTATAATCGTGGGTGTGGTGTTTTCGACAACCCCAATCGTTTGACGACCTCATCTTAGATGAGGTTCTTCTTCTTGTCTCTATCAACAATGACATGCAACAGGTCCCCTTCACCCACATTTGTGAATGGAAGAGGCACTCCCCCTCTTCAGGATCTACTGGTTCTTCTGGTTGAATTGTTGCAATTGCGACAATAGCAGTGGGGTCTACATCGATGATCGGTATTTTTTCATTATTTTGTGGATCAGATTCTAAATCAGGGTTCAACTCCTTGTCTTTGATCTCGACCACCAATGACTATTTCGAGCGACATTCATCGATGTTGTTCCAGGGGATTTTTTGGAAGTCACACCACTTCCTAGTGTCATTCTTAGTCTTTCCCTTACCCTTCTTTTCATGTGTCTTGGACTAGTTATCGAGAGGTTGTTGGTTAGGGCCATCTTTATCATGCTTTGGTTGTTGTAGATTTTCAAACCCGAACTCCCATTTGTTTTGGTGCCTAAATTTCTGCTTGATTTTGACATCATATCGATAGTCATCTCCCAATGATGAGAAGTTTAGGAAATCCATTTCGGTTTGGATGTACCTGTGTCGAGCCCCACGGTATTTCAAAACCAGATGTCGCTCGGAGTCTTTGATACCAAGCTTGGTGCGCAAGGTATGGAAATTATTTGTGAACTCTGGCACTATTTGGCTCTTCTCTTGTCGCAGTGTGGCCCATCTCATGTATTGGTCTTCATAGTTATCAACATGGTAATATTGTTCCTTGACCGCATCCACAAAAAATACCAAGTGGACTTGACCCCGTATATTCTAGATTCCTCTTTGGAATTTTTCTCCTAATAATTTTCCCACCATTGTTTGACATGGGGGAGAGCCTTGAGAAGTGTGAAGGTGACCTTTTCCCTGTCGGAAAAATTGTGAACAGATAAATAACCTTCTAACAAATTTAACCATTTTTCTAGGGAATCTGCATCTATCTGACCTTCAAATATGGGAATATCAAAATTAACTTGTACCTGTAAGGGATAGGTTCCTCCAAAATGGTCGCTTGATGAAGATGCACATGTTTCTATCAGTAGATGTTGAAGGATGTCAGAAAAATTCTCCATCATTTCATCCCTCTATCATGTGAGAGCTTGCTCAAGCAACAAGTTAATAGAATATTGTGCTCTGTCATTTTTTATTTTCTTCCAGCATGGAGGGTTTCTTGGGAATGTGAGAGAAATTGTCCTCAAGAGAGACAAGATTGAAACCCAAATTGTTATACTTGGACCTCGTTGGGAACATGCACTGAAAAACGATCAAGAGCAACCTGCTCTGATACCACTGATCTAGATTTATGAGTAAAACGAAATGAAAGAAGAGATGTTACAATGAAAAAAACAGAAATATTTCCAGAAACAAAGAACTACAGTAATACATTAATTATATTAATGAAATAAATGTAGAGAGACAGTAAAAATACAGAGTGAAAGACTGGCTAGAATGGTGGCATCTTATCTCTGAGAAGAGATGTGATGGCTATGCTTATTCGCAAGAAGATGAGTACAATGAGGCTCTAAAGGGCTTTTTATAATAAAAATGAATGCCAAAACCCTAGACATCCAAAAACCTAACCCTAGGAGACGAAGCGCCAAAATTCATGTGGGCCCCGTTGGGGTAAGTCAGTACATCAACTTCTCGAGGTCGTAACTTTTGCATACGATCTTTGTTTTAGGCGTGTGATAGCCCATTGGAAAGGTATTTTCAAGAAATACACATTATGTCATCAATATCTGACTTTGTCTATAGTTTGACTGTGGCAAGACCAAAACCCTCCATTTAGGGCCTCAAAACAGCCCCGAAAGTATAGAAAGATGTATTGGGATGAAAACTACCAAAATAGGTCAGTTGGACTAGATGGGCGACCACAAATATCCACCTGAATGTTGTGTAGGGCTTCAAGATAGCCTCAAAAGTGCAGAACCCATAATTACAAAGAAATGTCCCCATTACACAGAAATGTGTTGAACTGAAAACTATCAAGATGATCCTACGCATTATGTTGTCAAACTCTGACTCCGTCTACAATCTGACTGTGGCAAGCCCAAAAACCGTCGTTTAGGGCCTCAAACCCGAAAGTACCGAAATATGTAATGAGATGAAAACTACCAAAATAGACCAGTTGGACTAGATGGGCAGCCACCAATATCCACCTAGATGTTTTGTATGGATTCAAGACAGACTCAGAGTGCAGAACCCATAATTACAAAGAAATGTCCTCATTACAAAGAAACTTGTTGAACTCAAAACTGTCAAGATGAGCCAGTTGGAATTTGGAACATGTGGGTGGCCACCAATATCCACCCGGATCAATCCATCATTTAACTAGATAATCACAAATGGACTAAGGAGAGAATATAGCATGCACATGTGTGGCACCTTCCTAGTGATGATACCAAGGTAAGTGTACCCTCATGGTGATGATATTGAGGTATGCATGCAATACTTGGTGATATATCGAGGTTTCCATGCAAGACTCCACTCCACTAGTCTAACTAAGGTGTAACTAACTCAATACTAAAGAGGATGTGGTGCCCTCATCTAGGGGAGAATATCTTTGACCAGAGGCACCCACAGCGTAGACTAGTCAACCTAGGAAAATAAATACTAGGTGAGTGTGCAATATCTCGAACACCCCCCATGAACATTATTAGGGTGTAAATGATGAATGGATCTTGGTAACCAAGGCCATGTTAGGTACCCATTGTACAATGCATCTAAGAATGAAACACTAAAAATAGAGGAAAAAAGGAAAACCTCAAGGGAAAACCCCCCCCCCTCAATGTACAATTCAACAAAAATGAAGAAGGACGAAAGGTAGTTGCTAAGCAATTGTGTCCTTCACTCCAAGACGATCGCGCAGAAGGTGGAACTTTTGCTCGGTAAATTTCTTGGTGAATATTTTTGCAGTCTGTTCGGAAAATGGACAATACTGCAAATCAATGATCCTATCATGTACCAGCTCTCTAATGTAGTACATATGGATCTTGATGTGTTTGGTCTATTTTCGTTGCACTAGGTCTCTACAAAACTTGAGAGTACTCTGATTGTCACACCAAATGACAGTTGGAGATGAAACTGGATTCCAATCTCAGTGAGAAAGTTTTGAATCCAAAGTTCTTGAATAGTGATGTTGATCGCTCCTCTGTACTTGACCTATGCTGACGATAAAGAAATTGTTGATTGCTTTTTTCTCGACCAACACATGGGATCAAAACCCAAAATTACCATGTACCCAAAAGTGGACTTTCAATCTGTTCTATCTTCATCTCAATCAAATCTGTGAAGCCCATGAGATTCAATGCAAAACATGTTGCATAGTGGATCCCATAACTAGTGGTTCCTTTACATATTTTAGGACGCGCTTGGTATCCTTCCAATGTAGCTCGTGCGGCTCCTGTATGTACCTGGAAATTACCCCTATTGCATATGAGAGATCTAGTTGAGTGTGGGTGAGATACAAAAGTCTCCCCACAAGTTGTCGATACAAAGTGCTTTCCACCAATGTTGTAGCTCGGCCATTCTCAAGATGTACTACAAATAGAAAGGGTGTGGTTGTCGACTTGCAGTCAGTCATGTGGAATATAACCAAGATATCCCTATCATACTTTGTCTGAGATAGATTGATGCCTAAATCATCCTGACTGATCTCGAGACCAAGGAAAAAGTGCAGTGGACCCTTGTCCATCGTAGAAAACCTATCATGCAGAATGTCTTTGACCGCAACAATTACTAAGGCTGAACTTCCTGTGATCATGAAGTCATCAACATATAGAACTAAGATCAGCAAGGAGTCTAAGGTTATTATCATGTAGACATTCAAATCTGATTTACATCTAACAAAATGTTGAGAAAGAAAATAATCATCCATCTTCGCATACCATGCTGTAGGAACCTTCTTGAGGCCATAGAATGACTTTTTCAGATGGCATATTAAGGATGAGTTATGTATGAACCCTTGAGGTTGCTCCATGTAAATATCCTTTGATAGGTACCCATGAAGAAATGAATTCTTCATGTCCCTCTGGTGAACTTCCCACCCCCTGGTTGTTACCATGACAAGGGCTAATTGGATGGAGTCCATCTTTGCTACTCAAGCAAAGGCCTCATCATAGTCTATCCCATGGATATGATGGAAACCTTTGGCAGTTAGTCTTACCTTGTACCTAATCACCTGTCCATATGCTACCTTATTTTTCCTTTAGACCAATATCCATTTAATAGGATTATTTTCTGAAGGAAGTGGAACCAGATCCTAAGTCTAGTTCTTGAGCAGAGAGTTGTACTCATCCTACATAGCGGCTTCCCATAAGGGATTCCCTACAACCTCTACATAGTTCTATGAGTCTAAATCTAGAACCATGTAGCAATGAATGGGAATAACTAGTTGGTAGTTGAAAGTGCATGAGGAGGATCCTCAAATTGGGACCTCGTCCTTCTCTGATCTACTGGATCCCCCACAAGGTCACTTGTTGCTTGTAGGGTGGTCTGTGCCCACTTGGGCATCTGATGTGGCTGATCATCTACATGCTCATCATATTCCTAATCATATTTCAAGATCAAATCCAAACCATGATCTAAATGAGTGGACTCATCATCTATGATGTCTGGTACAGGTGGAAGTGTCGAGTTCTCTGCATGTGGCTCCAATGGTGCATGCAAGGGGCTTTCCTCAAATTGGGCACTTCTTTCAATAATGAGCTTTTATGTTGAGGGATCAATCCACGAGTAACCCTTCACACCATCAGGATATCTCATGAATATGCATGTGGTACTATGCATATCTAATGCTTTCCTGTTTTCATAGGGTATGTGGGCCCACATGCATGATCCAAATATTCGAAAGTGGGTGACATCTAGTTCATTGTCGCTCCATGCCTCAAAGAGAGTCATGTCCTTGACATATCTGTGAGGAGATATATTTTTAATGTATTTTGCGTATTTAAGTGCCTCAACCCAAATCTTGGAAGGTAGATACCTTGCATGCAACATTCAAGTGGCCATCTCTTCAAGGGATTTATTCTTCCTCTCGACTACTTTGTTTTGTTGTGGAGTGTAAGGTATCGTATGTTGCAGATGTATATCGGCCTCTAAACAAATATGTTGGACATCTTAATTTACATATTCCCCCCCATTTCCTGTGTGGAGGATTTTGATCTTCCTCCCAGATTTAGTCTTTGCATGAGCTTTGAAGTCTTTGAGATTCTCAAAAACTTCATATTTTTGCCTAAGAAAATACACACAAGTATATCGTGAGAAATCATCAATAAATGTAAGCATGTGCCTCGCCTTGCTAATGGAAGGATGAGGAAAGGGTCCCATTAGATCATTGTGGATGAGTTCCAAAGGAGAGGAGGCCCACAAAGCCTTCCCTTTTTCAAACTTCTCTTGAGGATGTTTTCCAAGATCACATCCTTGACAAACTCCTTTGGAAAAGTGTATGATGGGAAAGCTTATGATCATTCCCTGTTGGCTAAGTTATTGCATGCATTTGAAGTTTATATGACCAAATACCTCATTCCATAATATACTACCATAATAAACATGCATCAATAGTAAAGCATAATCATATTTATCAATAAAATTATTGAATGTATAAAAACAAGACCGGTGATTTACCTTGCCTTTCCCTTTTTGCTTGGACTTCAGATTGAATTTTTTGTTGCTCTCATGCACAGAAACTGCATGCGCATTGATCCCGTGAGTATCCCTATTTTGATGATATTATCTTTATCATGTGTTAGGGACTCAATAAATTGATCCAATGCCGGCATTTTCCAGGTTGTTTCTGAAGTGAATCTCATCGTATCGAACGTTGAGATAAACATAGCATAATCTGAACCAAGTTTTTCCAAAATAGAAAGGATCAATTGATTGTGTTGATTTGATTTATCAATACCACATCCCTTTAGATGAAGAAGAAGGGACTTGAAATTTATAAATAATTCATGGATGTTATCAAAATTCCTCAAATCTAACAAGTTCAGCTCTACCTCGAGCATATGACCTCTCATTTCGTCATGTTTGCCAAAGAAATCCTCCAACTTTGTCCAAATTGCATCTAGTGTGGTACAAGATTCAATGTGAAACAAAAGTTCAGGGGACATAGACATGCAGATAATGTCATAGGCCTCATCCATGCAGTTGAGATACATGTTCTTCACGATAGTTGATATTGGCTCCACCTATGTATCCATTGTCATCTGGTACAAGCCTCTTCATCTGAGTTGATACAGAACTTTTAGCTTCGACTCGACGTAGTTAAGTGGCTTGAGAAGTATTGTCAGCGAGTATTCCATCCTTTATAACTGCATATTTCTCATGAACCTACAAATAAAATGCTTATGTGTTTTCTCCTAGCAACAATCCTCTGATACCATGTGAAGTTTCATGGAAACTTCTCACAAAGAATCTAGGTAGTAGAAAAATCACAAAAAGCTTTTGAAAGAGAAAAGAAAAAGAGAGACAAGCTTTAGAGAAAGAATGAAAAATAATTGTATTCACTAATGAGAGAATGGTAAAAATACACATGATATACTTTACATGAGAAAAATAATGAGCCATAGTAGTGATCTAGAGAGATCTAGACACTCATGGATAGACTCTGGAGTGAATTGCCACCTAGTCCTAATTAACTGGGCATGTGGTCATCATTTGACTAGTTAATCACAAGTGGAATAAGGAGAGAATATAGCATGCACATGTGTGGCACCTTCTTGGTGATGATCCCATGGTAAGTGTGCCCTCATAGTGATGATACCTATGTATGCATGCAACACTTGGTGATAATACCGAGGTTGACATGCAAGACACTACTCCACTAATCTAACTGAGGTGTAACTAACTCAAGACTGAAGAGGATGTGACACCCTCATATAGGAGAGAATATTCTCATCTAGAGATAAATATATCTGATTAGGGGTGCCCTCAACATAGACTAATCAATCTAAGAAAAGAAATATTAGGTGAGTGTGTAATATCTCCAACAAAATTTGACTAGGGTTTGAAGCTATGTTTGGGGTATGAAGCAAGGAGAGGTGTTGGAGCATGAAAATTAAGTGTATGATGATGTTGTCAAATGAATGAGGTATGAAGCATGCAGGTGAAGTCAAGAGTACTATGTGTATGAAGATATTAGATTGGTACCTATACAGATCTTACTGAGTTGGTGCTCAATTGAGGAGATTGATGTCTCCAATAGGTTAGTGCCTACACAATATCTTTTTGGGTTCATGCTCAGTTGAAGAGATCGGTGTCTCTAGTATATTGGTGGCTACAAATATTTAGAAAGATAAGTTTTTTTTTTGGTTTATCCTACAAGGGTTTTCAAATTAAACTTTGTGTACTGTGATTTGAGTTTACATGCATTCATTGTTTTAAAGTTAATGAATGATTGATGAATGTTCATTTAAAGTAAAAAATATCTTATACCGATTCAACCCCCCTCTCAGTATAAGCATGACTTCAACAAAAACAACACATGAAATAGAAATAAAATAGAAATAAAAAAACCCACTAAGAGTATGAGGAGGATGGTGTTGATTATGCAAATGGTAGTTACATGACCAACATCTCAAACCACTCTATGAGGCTAATTAAAGGGAAGTGGGAATGATCACTCAATTTTTTATATCCCGCGTCAACTTCCTATAATTCCTTGGCCTTCACGATGAAATCTAGAGAGGGATAAGAGGGATGTAGGAAGTATCTTAATCAAGTGCAGTTGTAGTACCATCCTTCAAAGAAATTTAGGCTATCTTATTTTTAGGGTTTTTTAATGTTATTATATATTTTGTTTTTTCTGAATTCAGCATTGAAAGTGAAAAAATAAATTAAATAAATTTGAAAAGATTACTTAAAAGTAATATCTAAACTTAAATAAATGAAAATTTGAAAAATTGATCAAATAAATGTACAAGGCTACTAAAATAATGTACAAGACTACTAAAAAACTATTGAAAGTGAAAATAATCTAAAGCATAAATTAAGTAAATGTTTTGTTTTTTGAAATATATATTATTTTTATGATTTTTTCATAAAGAAAGATCATAAATGAAATAGAACTAAAAAGCATAAACAAGAACATTATAGATATGGCTAGAATCAATTCTTTATATTAATAACATGTTCCATGCAATACATTTTGTGACATAAGATGCCTCTGTTAACCTGTTGTGAAGGGCTAAACCAGAATTGCCCAAAACCAATTTTGATGTTTTCAAGGACCATACAAGAACAAGCTAGGGATTGCAAAGAAAGAAAAGGTAGGAACATTGACTCTTGACTTCAAGGGAATCGATACACTTTCTTTAAAAGTTGCATTTCCTATTAAATTGTTTGCTAGTTAGTGCTTAGTAAACCTAAATAGCTAACTACTAACAAAGAACTACAAAAAGGCAATTTATACCTTGGAATCAAAAGGAACACTCAAACCCTCACACTTATTGTGCCCTTACAAGAAATCTTGTTATCGATCGATGTTGTTGGGTCCTAGAGAAAAATATTGAATTGAAAATTGAAGCAATAAGTAAAGTAGCTTCTAGCTCTTAGCATACCTCTCCTCTCTTCTCTCTCATAATCCTACCCTTAGGCGTTTCCTCTTCTTTTATATTTTGGGCAAGTCAATTGGAAGTTATAAGCTACATTTTCAATAAAATAATATAATAATAATAAAGTGACATGACATTAGGGAATGAAAGTCGCCTTCTCACAATAAAATGTGAAAAGATGAACATATATTTTGATGTTCAACTTCTAAGGTGAATATCAAATTATAAGATATGACCATGAAAAATAAAGTAAGGGGTCCCATCATCTAGCCAAATTAATGAACCTTGAGCCTATATGTGTCATGGGTTCCCATGGCTCATATGAGCACATTATTACTCCCAATATACCTCCATATAACTCCCATCATTCCTTATGCCTCCTTGTTGCAATTATTGTCATTGATGTCAAAGGATTAATGTTGTCATTAATATCATATTATGGTATTACAAAACATTTCTAAGGTTGATTTATATGTATATGCTTACAAGTATATCAAAAAATGGGTGCATGTGAAAAAGTAAAAAGTGAAATTGTGGTTTCAAACCCATGAGTTTGGGTATTTTCCCATGGTATTTGGAAAAGTAAAATTAAAAAGGGAATTAATTATTTAATTATTGGACATGTTCCTTTATGAAGGGTTATGAAAAATTATAAAAAAAAGAGAAAGTATTGAGAGAAATTTTGTGTGTGAAAAAAATGGATGAGGAACACTTGAATATCATTCCAAAAGGGAAGAGTTGTGAAATCAGTTTCAGGTCATCTTGGCATTTTCACAATAACTTATGTTCTGGGAAGTTTCATAACTGAAATTTTGCAGAGACGAAGGATAGATCTTGGTATGGATCTAGAAAAAAATGTAGATGTTGATTCACTATACTTTCAGAGATATGCTATGTGGAAGTTAGGGTTCTTGAATGCTCCTTAAATCAGTTTCAAACAAGTCAACTTGGCACTTTCACTATAACTTATTTTTTAGGACATTTCAGACCTTGAAATTTTACAGAGACATAGGATAGATCTTTGTGTACATGTGATCTAAATTTCAGATGTTGGTTCGCTATACTTTTAGAGATATTCCCTGTGGAAGTTAGGATTCATGAATGCTCCTAAAATCAGTTTCAAACGGGTTAGTTTGGAATTTTCACTATAACCTCGTTTTTGGGACTGTTCACACTATGAAATTTGTATAGAATAGAGGAGACATACAAAAGTACCTTAGGTAAAAATTTCAGATTTTATTTCACTACACTTTCTTAGATATGCTTTGTGGAAGTTAGGATTTTTGAATAATCCTAAGATCATTTTTAAATAGGTCATCTTGGAATTTTCATTATAGCTTCTTTTTTAGGACTCTTCAGATTGTGAAAATTTCAGAGAACGAAGAA
Organism: Picea glauca; assembly: GCA_000966675.3. NCBI lineage: Eukaryota > Viridiplantae > Streptophyta > Pinopsida > Pinales > Pinaceae > Picea > Picea glauca. The sequence goes on along the minus strand of JZKD02S1978297.1, from coordinate 3,045 downwards.
GACATATAGAAGTGCCTCAAGTAAAAAATTCATAATCATATTTGCAAAATTGGATACATGGCATTATGTACAAGTTCATTCTTGGGAAGAGGCCCAAAACAACAAGATTTGGGAAAGTTACCATTTGGAAATTCAAATTTTGGTCAGACCTAGTAAAGGCAGAAGTAGTGAGAAGACCTGGTGAAGATAGAAGTAGTGGGTAGATATAGTGAAGGTAGAAACAGTGACCATACCTTGTGAAGGAATAAGTAGCAAGCAGAATCGGTGAAGGTTGGTGCAATCACAAAGAGATTGGTGTCCCTTTCTAAGTTGGTGCTTAGCGGTGGGGATTGGTGTCTCTAGTATATTGGTGTCTACGAATATCTATAAGATTATGTTGGTGTCATTCAAACAAAGATGTTGGTGTCTCTTGCTAAGTTGGTGATTAGAGGTGGGGATTGGTGTCTCCAATAGATTGGTGTCTACGAAAATCTATAAGAGTAGGTTGGTGCCTACCAAGATTTTTACTAGTGGGGATTGGTGTCTCTAGTAGGTCGGTGCCTACAAATATGTGTAACATTAGGTTGGTTCCTACAAAGAATTATAAAGAGAAATTTTGTGGTTTTCTCCCGAAAATATTTCCACGTAAATCTTGTATTCCATGTTCTACAGTTAATAGATCTCATATTTGATTTTTTTTTATGGTTGATGAATGTTTGAAAAAGAAAAAAAATCATCTTATATTGATTCACACCCCCCCTTCTTAGTATAAGTGTGTGCTCGAAAATTGGTTTTAGAGCGAGGTTCCTTCGAAAACAATATAACCACTGGAAGGTAGATGTCGGGAGCACACATGGTCGGTCAAGAAGGTTTCTCCACAAAAATGGCTTCGTTGTTTGACGGAACAAACTATGTCTTCTAGACCAGAAGGATGTGAACCTGTTTAATGGATCTTGGTTTTGATATTTGGGAATCCATCATGACAGGTTATACAACTCCAACAACTCTACCAACAGAGTCGATCGGGAAGAAGACTAGTAAAAATAATACAAAAGCCATGAATTCCATCTTGTGTGGTCTATCAAAATCCAAGTTTGTCAAGGCTATACATTGTGGATCGACAAAATAAATTTGGGACAAGATTAAAAATATCTATGAAGAAGATGACAAGGTTAAGAAGGAAAAGCTCCAAACTCATAGAAAACAGTTTGAGAGTTTGAAAATGAAAGACGAAGAAAATGTTGCATCCTATCTCCTTCTTGTGGACGAAATTATAAACACCATCAAAGGACTTGGGAAAAAGGTTGAAGAACTGATGATTGTACAAAAGGTGTTAAGGACATTCCCCTTAATATTTCATGCCAAAGTCTCTACCATTTAACAAATGAAGGATCTTAATAAACTGACAATGGATGAATTGCATGGGATCCTCACAACATATGAAATGAGGACAGATAAAGAAAAGCCACCAAAGAGAGAAGCAACCTTCAAAGCTTCAAAGAAGACAAAGAACAGAGAGCACAAATCAAGTGATAACTTCGACAATGAATCAGATGCAATGGAAGCCCATTTTGTGAGGAAAATGAAGAAAGGATCCTGAAAATATAAAGGTAAGTTTTCCTTCAAATGCTTTAACTATGGAAAAGTAGGACATTTTGTTGCTAAGTGTCCATATGCGAAAAATGAAAGTAGTGATGATAAAAAAGACCATAACATTAAGAAAGAGAGAAAATCTCATCAACACAAAAATAACTACAAAAAGGGTAAACATGAAAAGAATAAGAACTCTTATAAACAAAAGAAAAGTATTTACTGCAAATAAGATAGCGACTCGTCTAAAAAAAACAATTTCGATGATGATAGAGAAGAAACTCTCTTTATGGTGATCGAGAAAAATATTGATGTAGATAAAGGGAAAGAAATGATGGATTCATTAGAAGAATAAAATGTTGAAATAGATGGGGAAGTGAATCTTGAAGAAGAACTTGTGTGTGCCTTAAGAGAAATAAAGAACCTTAAGAAAAATAATTTGAAACAAAGGGATCAATTGCATAAATATGAAGAAGAGGATCGTGATTCAAAAGCCAAAATGTCAGAAAGCCTTAAAGAAATAGAAAATATTATCATGAACCTAAATATTCAATTAGAACAAGCAGGATGGATGGAATAAGTGGTGAGAATCCAACTAAAGAAAAAGAAAGAAAATTGTGAAGAGCTAGAATCTGAAAGTGTTTCCTTAAGAAAGGAACTGGAGAAAATAACTATTAAGTTGAATAGAATCTTGAAGTTTGAAAAGAGTATTGAAACCTTAGACAATATCATCAATTATCAAAGGTCTCAATTCATTAAGATTGGTCTTGGATATGATGTTGTTGTTTCCTCCCTACCTACACCTAGCCTTGCTACAACCAAGGAAGTTTTATTTGTTGCGATAGGAGTTCATCAATATCATCAATTATTAAAGGTCTCAATTCATTAAAATTGGTCTTGGATATGATGTTGTTGTTTCCTCCCTACCTACACCTACCCTTGCTACAACCAAGGAAGTTCAATTTGTTGTGATAGGAGTTCAGGTTGGTTTGTCAGAAGAACAATCTATTGTTGATTGTGCCAAACAAACTGATGAGAACAAAGTTACCAACTTAACGAGAACTCTCTAGAGTTATCGTTTTTTCAGAGTGGCTATTTTTACCCCTAAATCAAAAAGTGGCGCTATTGGTAGCACCTTTTTTTTACGATGGTTAAAATTCAGACCCATCACATTGACAATTGATGTCATTGCGATGTCATTGTGGACAAAGACTTTAAAATTTACCATCGAATCAAAAAATGATGCTACCAGTAGCACTGGATTTTTTTTGGAGTTGAAATTATAAATTCCTTGAAACCGTGCCCTCGACAACTAGTACCATCGTCGATAAACAACTCAAAATCAGCTCCTAAATCATTATATAGATTTTTATTTTTATTTTTTTTAATTTACATTAAAAAAAAAAAAAATTGGACAAAAAAAATTTCTGCAAGTTAGTTTTAAAAAAAAAATGATAAAAACAACTATTTTAAAAA